>JASDQU010201673.1:0-18596 GCA_032191745.1 Picea mariana | reverse complement strand
AGTGCAACATCCATGGGACCCAATGGTTGAAATCCCAACCCCACCTAAAAGGGGTTATGGTTGGTTGAGTTATGTATGGATTTATTGTAGCTATGTTGAACATAGGGAAGACTCTCATCCCAAGAGCGAGGGTGCTTGGAATTGGACATGCACAGGATGTGCATGATCATCTGTTTGACGACCTCAGTTTGACCATCCGTCTAGGGGTGGAATGTAGTGGAATTGGTGAGCTTGGTGTCCAATAGTGACTAGAGGCTTGACCAGAATGTGTTGAGGAACCGACTGTATTGATATGAGATAATAGTTTGTGGGATCCCAAAGTGTACCCACACTCTTTCAAAGAAGATCTTGCTAGTGGCCTCCACTGTGATGCTCTTCTAGCAGGTATCTATAATTGCCATCTTGGAAAAGCGATCAACAACCAAAAAAACACAGTCATTTCCCCTCTTGGTGGATGAAAGGCCCGACATGTAGTCCATTGAGATGGATTCCTAGGGATTTTCAGGAGTAGGTAGAGGAGGATACAAGCCTTGTTTCTTAATGGTCAGTTTGGAAATAATGCAGGCAATGCAGGACCATATATACTTGTTGACATCCTGGAGAAGTTCGACCAATAGAAATTTCGTTGCAACAGTACCACTGTCTTTTCCACGTCGAAGTGTCCTGCCACCCGACTATAGTGGGACTCCCAAATCAAATTTTCTCACTCACTTGATGGAACACATATATGGCCCAGATGACACAACAAGCTATTCTGAAGATGGAAATTGGTGATAGTTCTATTTGTGCCCATCATCTGGTAGGTGTTGGCGAAGTCAAGATCTGTCTCATAGAGGTGGGGCCATCCACATGTATCGTGGACACAAGAATCAAGCAATGTGGTGAGTGTTGCGACTAGAGGTCAGTTGAGACAATCAATGACTCAGTTGGTACTTCCTATTTTATACTTGATGTTGAGGTAGAACTGATGCAAATATGTGGACCACTTTTGATGGCGGTCATTCTACAATTTTCCTTTTGTTTGTATGAAATGCAACGAATTATGACCAGTGTGTATGACTGTCTCCTTCCCGAGAATGTAATGCCTCCACTGGCGACCAACTTTCACAATGGAGTACATTTCTTTGTCATAAGTAGGGTACTTACGGATGAAATATGATATTGTCTCACTATGATAGGCCATGGGGTGGTCATGATAAGTGATTACTGTGCCCACAACATAGTATGAAGCATCTATCTTGATATCAAAGGTTTGTTGCAGGTCAGGTAATGAAAGCACTAGGGAAGAGCACAAGCACTTCTTGAGATCATCGAACACTTTCTGTTGGGACATGCCCCACAATTTTTTTTCCTTACCACCACCTATGGTTATTTGGTCGAGGGCCCATGAAATATGGGAGAATCTTAACACAAACCTTTGATAGAAATTGGCAAGGCCTAAGAAGATCCAAAGTTTAGTGAGCATGGTTGGGGCTGCCAGACACAAATGACTTGGATCTTGGCTGGATCAACATGCACACCATGCGCATCATCAATGTAGCCTAGGTACTTGACCCTGCCTATGCTGAAGGAGCATTTTTCCAAGTTGGCATATATCTTGTGCTGTCACGGAGTGTGAAAAACCTATTGAATATGATGCAAGTGTTCTGCCCARGTCTTGTTGTAGACAAGGATGCCATCTAGATACACCACCAAAAAATGATTAGTGAAAGGAAGCAAGATATCTTCCATCATCCTCATGAAAGTTGTTGGGTAATTTGTCAAACCAAAGGGCATGACCATCCATTCAAAAAGACCTTCTTTTGAATTGCAGGCATTTTTCCATACATATGTCGATTCAATTGGGATCTGATGATTGCCGAACTTTAGATAAACTTACTAAAGTATTTGCCCCCCTTTATTTGGTCAAGTAGATCCTCAATTTGGGGAATTGGGTACCGGTTCCTGACTGTGATTTTATTTAGTTTTCGGTAATCAATGCAGAGTCGCCAAGTCCTATCTTTCTTCTACAGTAGCATGATTGGGCTTCCACAAGGTGATGAACTGGGTCAAATGTGCCCCTTGTGGAGTATTTCTTGGATCTGAGGCTTGATCTCCTCATTTTATTATAGAGAGTGGTGATAGACTGGCTCAGTGGGTAGCGGTGTGCCAGGGGTCAGATCGATTGGATGCTTGACCTGATAGTGCAGATGTACCCCACTAGGTGATGAGAAGATGTCTTTGTATTCTTCCACAACCTTATCCACTTAATTTTGTTGCGTGGAGAGGTCATTCATGGAGGCCATGGATGTGGCTACAACCTTTCTCTCACTCTGAGAGTGAGTCACTAAGAAGACTAACTTCCCGGTCTGAGAAATGACCTTCCTGCATTACTTGACAGAGATCAAGGAAATAACACTGGGTGGGACTACATCAGGTATCCTATACAATTTCTAGTTCAAATTAATAATTAAATTGCGAGGCCTAGAATTATATACAACATGAGGTTTCCATAAATAGGGTTTCCCCAAAATAACATCACAAAATTCAAGGGGAGAAACATCACACAATACCTCATCTTTGAATGGATTGATTCCATATGACATGAGACACTTTTAGCTGACGTGAAGATTGCTTCCTTGATGGAGCCATCCGATGGTGTAGGATTGAGGGTAGGACATTGTCGGCAGGGCTAGACACTTGATGATATCTACTAAAATGAGGTTCTTTTGGCTATCACTATCAACGATGAAGTGTAGTGGAGTGCCTTTTACCCACATCTATGAATAAAAGAGGTGCTCGCCTTCCTTCGCCTCATCAGGTTCACTGGGATGGATCTTGGTGGTAGCGATGGTGACACTAGGTTCCACATCAATGATCATTCTCCCATTTTCTGGTTCTAACTCAGATTCATAACCCACATCTTATTCAAAGTTTTTTACCTCAGCCACCAATGACTACTTTGAGTGGAAATCAACAATGTTATGCCAGGGGTTCTAATGGAAGTMGCATCACTTCACGGTGTCTTTMTTCATCTTCCCATTGTCCTTCTTTGCTTGCAGCTTGGACTTATTGTCTTGAGGTTTCCAATATTTCATTTTTCCTTTGTTCTGCAGATTGGGGATTCCCTTGCCCTGCTTCTCCTGTGAGGGATTTCCAGACCCAAACTGCCCWATCTTTTGTTTAAGCTCTTGCTTGATTTTGACGAMATATCGATAGGTCGCAACCAAGGATGAGATGTCAAAAAGCTCCATTTCTTTCCGAATGTATCTATGTAGACCACTGTGGTACTTGAGCACCATATGTCTCTCATAATATTTGATACCCAACTTGGTGTGCAAGGTATGGAATACATTAGTGAACTCTGGCACTGCTTGGTCTCTTTCCTACCGTAGTGTGTTCCATCTTGTTTACAACTCGTCAAAACTTCCAACAGGGTAGTATTGTTCCTTAATATCATCCCTAAAGGAACCCCAAGTGGGTGCAACTGCAAATAATTTGGAACTCTTTATTTCCTTTTTCTCAAAGAAATTCTCCAACCAATCTTTGAGATGGGGGATGACCTTGAGGAGTGAAAATGTAATATTTTCTCTATCGGAAAAGTTGTGGATAGAAAAATACCCTTCTAGAAAGTTTAACAATTTATCTACGACATCAACATCTATTTGACCTTCAAATATAGGAATATCAAATGTGATCTATACCTTGAAGGGGGTGGCGCCTTCACTTGAGGTGGATGCATCGCTTTTCGACAACCGTCGAAGGATTTGTGCAAAGCTGTCCATCATCACATTCCTCTGTCACTCAAGGGATTCCTCGTGCRACATTTTGAAAGGATATCATGTCTCATCATCTTTCTTTTCACCCACCATGGATGGTTTCTTGGGTGTGTGAGAGCATTTTTACTCAATAGAAACAAGCTTGAGACCCAACTCTCTATGCCATGACCATGTTAGTGACATGCATTAAAAAATGACAAGGAGCAGACCGCTATGATACCACTGATCCAGATTTATGAGAGGAAAGAAATGAAACCATGGATTTATGATATTAACATAGATACATAGTGAACAATAACATAGATACAATAAAACTTGGCTTATATTAAATAAGAAATATGATGAAAACTGTAAAATGTAGATTGAAAACAAGCTTGCTAAAATAGTGGCAGCTTATCTTTGAGAAGAGATGTGATGACTATGCTCATTCGAAAGAAGATGAGTACAATGAGTCTCTCAAGGAATTTTTACAATAAAAATGAATTCCAAAAACCTAGACATCCAAAAACCTAACCCTAGGAGATGAAGCGCAAAAAGTCATGTGGGCCCCATTGAGGTAAGTTAGTACATTAACTTCCCGGGGTCGTAACTTTTGCATATGATCTTCGTTTAGGGCGCACAATATTGCATTGGAAAGATATTGTTGAGGATATTCATTTAGAGGGATCAATCAAATATTTGTCTAATATTAAGGTGTTTGATATTGAAAAAGCGTCGTTTAGGTCCTCAAAATGGCCTCGGAAGTTTAGGAACCGAAAAACTGCTAAAATTAATAAGTTGCCAAAAAATTGTTTTGATCTAGTTGGTCAAGGTGAGTATCCACCAATATCCTCTTAGATCAATCCTCCATCCTTAGGAATAAATGGTCTCCATTGCGTTGAGTTCCCCCATTAGATGAGGAAATTTCTGCTGAATTTGGCCTCGGGTGTGCCACTTGCCTTGGTGCAGGAGCTGCCCTGCTTCGACAATATGATAAATCTGGATCCTCTGGTGGAGAGTGGAATTGACCTATGTGTCCAAAATATGATAAGTGGATTCCTATTCCATGCAATCAAGGTTTATCTCTATTTGTGCCAATTGTTCTGTTATCTTCGAGGTGTCCAATAATGGTGGAAAATAAGGCCAAAGGAGGTCCACATTGAATATTGGGTGCAAGCTAAGGAATGAGGGAAGGTTGAGCTCAAAATAATTGTCACCCACAACCTTGGTGATGGTGTAGGATCCATAATGGAGTGGGAAAATCTTCCGATGAGGCCTTGTAAGGCATTCTTTCTACAAGTGCAACCAAACTTTGTCTCCCACCTGAAACTGGTGTGGCACCATGATCCAAAAATGGAAGGATTAATAAACAAATTGAACTAATTGGATGATCATAATTGATTAAAGAGTTCAGACATTAATTAACCATGCTGCAAAATAAGATAAGTGAACAAAAACAAGAATGAGACAAAGACAACAAGAACTTGATAACGAAGTTCACCAATGTGTGGCTACGTCTCCGGGCCCGCTTCCAAGTGGAGGACCTCTTTATTGATCTTCAAATGATAAAGTTATCTTTACAATGGATATTTGTTGTTACAAAATAATTTTGATTTGTTGTACAAGACCTCCTTGTTTAGATACATACAAGCCACATTAATCACCTCTCAAAACATGACTCAATGCCTCTCAAAACATGAGAAATGGAAAAATTACACAAGCTGCTCCTGAAAATACCTACATGAAAAAGTTACCCCTCAATCTCAAAGAGCCTGGTTTATATATATTTTAGGCCCAACAAGAGAATCCCAACTTCCCTTGAATATTTGGCCTCTTTTTGGGATCAAATCCCCCTCCAAATGGCCAAGAAATCCTCAAAAATTAATATTCTGGGCAAAACTTTAGGCAAATAACCCATTTTTATTAAAAATACATAGAGTAGCCCCCAAATGGTTGGTGCACTCCCATTTGAACTGGTCACATGGGTTACATATGGCCAAGTGCCAACCCAAACGGTTGCATGATGGCCTTAAACCGGTTCTAGCTCCTGAATTTGGGGAAAATTTCATGTGACTAGAGCCTGATTGGGAGGATAAGCCCCCACCAACCATCCCTCCATATCCGTTAGCTCCTGGGCACATTAGTTGTGGGTGCATTAAGTGATAGGTCCATGGGTTGGGGCTAGCCCCAACCTTTCCACCTCCACTATGACTGCCAATCCACTTTAAATACAATGTTGTGGGCTTGTATAAACAAGTCCTATGTTTGGCGTGTTGGCATATGACTTGTCCATAGGTCTTCCCCCTATTAGCAGGTCTCGAGGTCGAATCTCATGGGTTACACAATTTTTTAACATAGCCACCAACCAATGATAGGGTTCCATGTGGTAGCCCACGCTTGGGTCACGTGGCACCTCTGTAAATTCTAACCTTGTACAATATCTACTACAAACCGATATTCAGAAAAGAACAAAAAAGATACAATGGCAAATAAAAACATTACACAGAGATTTTTCACCTGGAAACCCAAACTGGGAAAACCAACATATATTATATTCATACATTTTGTTACATTGTTTACAATACAATATACATATAGGAGCCAGCGGCATCCAAAACCCTAACCCAATGACCTGGATTAGTCCAAAACATCACATGTCACCACCTGCCTCTGCCACGTCAGCATAATGAAGTCATCTTGGTGATGTCATGCTGATGTTAGCATTGATTTTTTTCCAGTTTGACTATTGACCTTTTACATGTTTGAGAAACTAATCAGAGTGCGTTAACTCTTGCATATGGATCCCAAACAAGTACCAAATGGATATCTTTGAGTATAATAATGTTTGGCTCGATTATACGCATGTTGTACATAACACAAATGTTCATCCCAAAGCTTAGGATGTTTGTTGCAATATTCCCAAAGTAGATGCACTACTGTCCTGTTGACCAACTCTATCTGCTCGTCCGTCTGTGGATGAAATGATGTGCTCTTCTTTAACCTAGTGTCCATAAGTTCCCATAATCTTGACCAAAATTTCCCCAGGAATCTAAAGTCTCGATTAGATACAATAGAAGTAGGTAACCCAAAATGAGCCCATACATTTTCAAAGAAAATTTGAGCTGTTTGTTCAGCTGTGACTTTCTTTTTATAAGGTATCAAGACACACAATCTTGTTGAACCTATCCACAACTACATACATGTAATCATGACCTTTTCTAGACATAGGGAATCCTCCCCCAAAAATCCATAAATACGCTTTCCCATGGTCAAGAAGGAATAGGAAGTGGAGTGTACAATCCTAGCTTTTTGTTACTTGGTTTGCTTATTACACAAACAGTACATCCCTTTATGTACTTATACACATTTTCATGCATTCGAGGCCAATAAAAAAACCTTTGTAACTGAGCAACTGTTTTGTCTACACCAAAATACCCTGCTATAAGAGAAGTATGTGCCTCCCTGATGACATGGACTCTTTCACTTTCTGGAATACATAACTTTCCCAAATGATACAAGAGTTTGCCTTTAATATGATAATTCAATTCTTCTTCTCTTTTACCATTACTTAAATTTGCATAGACTTCCTTAAAATATTTATCCTCAACATATTGTTCAATATAACTTTCATGAGTGATTGAATTGTGCTTAAGGATTGTAGCAATTGTACTCGGAGGCCTAGATAACATATCAACAACTTTATTATGAATGCCCTTTTTATATCTAATGACCAAGTGAAATTGCTATAAAACCCCCATCCATCTAAAATGCCTTGATTGTTGTAGCTTAGTTTGTGATTGTAGATACTGTAGTGGTTGATGATCAGTGTGTATTATTGTTTCTTTGCCCATTAAGTAATGTTTCCACTTTTTAACACTTTGTACTAAAGCTTACAATTCTTTATCATAGGTTGGATAGTTAATTACTATTGTAGTGAAGGTCTCAGAATGATAGCATATGGGTTTTCTATGCTGCATCAACACTGCCCCCATGGCATATGCACTTGCATCGGTTTCAATTTCAAAAAACTGTTGGAGATCTAGAAATGCCAAAATAGGAGTTGTACTAATCTTTACTTTCAAAGTATCGAAATCATTTTGTTGGATTCCTCCCCACTGGAGTCCCCTTTTCACACTCATCAAATCATGTAAAGGTTCTACAATCAAAGAGAAGTTTGCAATAAAATTCCTCCAATACTGTGTTGCCCCCATGAAGCTTCTTACTTCTGTTACATTTGTAGGCTTTGGCCAATTTAAAATAACCTCAAATTTAGAGGTATCAATCTTAAGCTCTCCACCTCCTACAATGTAACCCATATATACAAGAGATGTTTTGCTAAATTTACATTTTGACAATTTTACAAAAAGTTTCTCTGTTTGCAACACTGAAAGTATCTACCTAACATGCTGGACATGCTCTTCCCCGGTCCTACTAAAAATAAGAATATCATCTAAGTATACTATTACAAATTCACCAATGAAAGGCCTTAATACATCATTCATAACCTGCATGAAAGTAGAAGGTGCGTTAGTAAGCCCAAATGACATCACTAACCATTCAAACAATCCCTGTTTTGTTTTAAAAGAAGTTTTCCATATATCATGTTCAACAACCCTGATATGATGGTAACCACTTCTTAATTCTTACTTAGTAAAATAAACCACATGTTTCAGTTGATCTAATAAATCATCAATGCGAGGCAAAGGGTAACGATTTTTTACCGTGATTTTTTTCAAGGCTTGAAAATCCACACACATGCACCATGTCCCATCTTTATTTGGCACCAGGATGATAGGTGACCCACATGGAGAATCACTAGGTCTGATTACCCCCTGTTCAACAAGCTCTTGTACCTGTTTCTTTATCTCTGCATTTTCCAAAACTAATAACCTGTACATGCCAATATTAGGAAGAGGAACATCCTGCTGCAATTGTATCTCATGTTCAACTTGTCTTTTTGGAGGTAATCCTTTCGGGACTTGAAATAACTCATCATAGTCAGAAACAATTCTAACTAAATCATCTTTTAACTTTGTATCACAATCTTTGAAAGTATCAATTCCGACAATGTCTTTAAATTTTACCACCATTAAGATATATCTCTTACTGACATTTACAATCCTCTTCATCTATCTTGAGTTGATTAGTGATAAATTCAATTTCTTCTGATGAGCCCTTACTATTGATTCTTTTCCATCTTTAGTTAATTGATACTTATTGTCTTCACGATAGAATAATTCTTTTATATCATACAAATATGGAATTCTAAGTACGATACCACATATATCTAGTGGAATTACATCCAACTCAACCTCATCTATGCACTGCGAATTAATTGCAAACTTTAGAACACATTTTCTATCCACTTGCAATTGATTATCATTATGAATCCATCCTAAGGGATATGGTTTCTTATGAGGTTTAGTGATTAATCCCAACTTTTTAACTATTTCTTATGATATCAGATTTACTTGTGAGCCATTGTCAAATAGTGTATCAATTTTTGTATGTTTGGAAATTACTCTTATATGAAAAAGTTCTGTTCATTTGACCTCATCAACTTCATTATCAACTTTTAAAGACTGAATGAAGAAATTGTACTAGCTTCAGAATTTTTACCTTTGATTCCCGTGACTGTGACCTTTGTCTCATCTCCCGAATCTGACCCCAAATCAGTTTGAGTTGTTTCAGTAGTCTTTGGTTTTCCTTTATTCCCAAACTTTGTTGGTTTCAACTCTGGGTGAAGGATCCAACAACAATCCTCACTATGGAATTCTTTTTTACAATGAGTACATGTAGGTTTTTATTTCTTCACTGTATTAGTTTTCTTCTCTTTGAACTTCTCTTTACCCCTTCCTTTAAAATTTCCTTTAGTAGGTTTAAATGGTTTTACAATATCAACATCTACATTCTTGCCTCTATATTCAAGATGAGTCACTTGCACACACACCTCATCTAAACTAGTAGGATTAAACATAAGAATGGTATGTCGTAAATAACTATGCAAACCACCTATATACTTAAGCAATGTCTCTTGAGTATCCAATGGTATTCCCAACAACAAATCTCTTTTGCTAAACTCTTATGTATAACTTTGAACAGTTTGTCCTTTTAACTGTCTAAAGTTCCGCCATGACATAATAGCTTGTTGCATGTAAGCTAGAGGATAAAATTATTTTCGTAAAGCGGATGTAAAATCAAGCCATGAAGAGAGAGTCTTACCAAACTTCGTGAGATCCTATTTTGTCCTGCTTTACCACCACACAAGGGCGGTACCTCCCATCTTGAGACTAGCAAGCTGGATCATAGTCTCCTCATCTATGATTCTCTGTATCCTGCAATATAGTTCAATTTGTCTTATCCAATTATCTAACTTTTATGCATTTATTTCTCCATCATACAAAGGCAACTCAAACTTAACATCAAGTTTTAACAAAGGCATATTAGACTTATGCTTATGTGTTTGTTTTTGGATGGTAGATGTTGTAGAATGAGAAATAGCATTTGAATTAGAAATTGAAGAAGAAGAAGAAGATGGTGGTGAAGGTGGTGTAGGAGGAGGCTTTGAAGATTTTCCTTTCCCTTCACTTTTACCCTTCATTAAAATCTCCCCCAAGGTGGTTTCTTTCTCTCCAAGAAATCCTCATACAACACTTTGACCATTTCTGAGATGGAGAAAAGTGCATCTTCTAGTTTCTTGGTTCATGGAGAAATTTCTCCTTATGGAGCCATTCTTTTCTTCCTCAACAATCATTATATATTAGGAATGAATTCAGCCAATGATCCTTCTCCTCTCTGAGATTTGGATCTTGTAAGCATCCACCCTGCATTTGTTAAACCTTCCAAAACAACCAAAGCTCTGATACAAAAAATACTTGATCCAAAAAAGGAAGGATTAATAAAAAACTTGACTTAATTAGATGCTCATAATTGATTAAAGAGTTTATCCATTAATCAACCATGCTGCAAAATAAGAGAAGTGAAAAACAATAAGAATGAGACAAAGACAACAAGAACTTGATAATAGAGTTCACCAATGTGTGGCTACGTCTTTGGGCCCGCTTCCAAGTGGAGGACCTCTTTATTGATCTTAAAATGCTCAAGTTCTCTTTACAATGGATATTTTCTGTTACAAAAGACTTTTGATATTCTGTACAAGACCTCCTTGTTCAGATACATACAAGCCTCATCAATCACCTCTCAAAACATGACTCAATGCCTCTCAAAACATGAGAAATGGGAAAATTACACAAGTTGCTCCTCAAAATATCTTCATCAAAAAGTTATCCCTCAAGCTCAAAGAGCCCGGTTTATATATTTTTTATGCCCAACAAGAGAATCCTAACTTCCCTTGAAGATCTAGCCTATTTTTGGGATGAAATCCCCTTTCAAATGGCCAAGAAATCCTAAAAAATACATATTCTGGGCAAAACTTTAGGCAAATAACCCATTTTTATTAAAAATACATAGAGTAGCCCCCAAATGGTTGGTGTGTGCCCCTTTGAAGTGGTCACATGGGTTACATATGTCCAAGCACCAGCCTAAAGGGCTATGCGCTGGCCTTAAACCAATTCTAGCTCCCAGATTTGGGGCAGATTTCATATGACTAGAGCTCGATCAGGAGGATAAGCCCCCACCGATCGACCCTCCATATCCATTAGCTCCTGGGCGCATTAGTTGTAGGAACCTTAAGTGACAGGTCTGTGTGTTGGGGCTAGCCCCGACCCCTTTTTTCCTCTGCTATGACCGCCAATCCACTTTAAATACAATGTTAATGGCTTGTATAAAAAATTCCTATGTTTGGCACGTTGGCATATGACCTGTCCATAGGTCTTCCCCCTATCAGAAGGTCATAGGGTTGAATCTCATGAGTTACACAATTTTTTAACATAGCCACCAACCAATGACGGGTTGCCACGTGATAACCTATGCCCGGGCAACTGGCACCTCCACATTAACTCAACCATATGCCATGTGTCATGCATATATTGTTCCATGCCTGCATCACCTGCCCAGTCAACACATCACATGTCACCACCTGCCTCTTCCATGTCAGCATAATGAAGTCAGCTTGGAGATGTCATGCTGACATCTACTTTGACTTTTTTCCAGTTTGACTGTTGACCTTTTGCATGTTTGAGAAACTAATCAGAGTGCGATAACTATTGCATACAGAGCCTGTTTGAGAAAGTAAATATCTGGCCAAAATCAACATGACGAGCCGGTCGTAATGGAATTGGTTTCATTCAATTCAAGAACTTTCATTTTTGAGCATTTTCTGGACCTGTGGAGCCTCCTGGATCACACCCGGTGTTGATCATGGCGCTGCTTGTACTTGGCATTGGACTTATGTAAAATATCCTAAACCTGTTGGCGGATGTGATGAATTTGTTCAATCAACCTGATGGATTTTTCATCTCCATTTGGAGCATGCGATGAGTCTGCCTGGGTGGCCACAAGGGGTAGTGCTACATACATGGGACCCAATGGTTGAAATCACAACCCCACCTGAAAGGGGCTATGGTCGATTGAGCTATGTATGCTTATGTTGTAGCTGTGATGAACATAGGAAAGAATCCCATTTGAAGTGCGCAGATGTTTGGAATTGTACATGCACAGAATGCACACGATCATCCGGTTGACGACTTCGATTTGGCCTTTCGTTTGGGGGTGGAAGGTAGTGGACTTAGTGAGCTTGTTTTCCAACAGTGACCAAAGGATTGAAAATAATGTGCTGAGGAATCGACTGTCCCTATATGAGATAATTGTTTGTGGGATCCCAAAGTATACCCACACTCATTCAAAGAAGAGCTTGGAAGTGGCCTCCGCTATGATGTTCCTCTTGTAGGTGACCAAAATCCTCATCTTGGAAAAGTGATCAACAACCACAAAAACATATTTATTTTCCCTCTTGGTGGATGGAAGGACTGAAATGTAGTCCATTGAGATGGATTCCCAAGGCCTGTCAGGAGTAGGAAAAGGAGTCTACATGCCTTGTTTCTTAATGGCCAATTTGGAAATAACACAAGAAGTGCAGGACCAAATATACTTGCTGACATCTTATCGAATTTTAGGCCAGTAGAAATGTCATTGCAACACTGCCATTGTCTTTTCCATGCCAAAGTGTGTTGCCACCCGAATGTAGTGGGATTCTCAAATCAGCTTCGCTTGCTTGCTTGATGGAACACATAGATGGCCTAGATGGCACAACAACCCATATTGAAGATGGAAATTGGYGATGGTTGTGTTTGCACCCAATATATGGTAGGTGTTGGTGAAGTCAGGATCTRTCTCATAGAGGTGGGGCTATCCAGAGGTCTCATGGTCGCAATAATCGAGCCCTGTGGTGAGTGTCGCGACTAGAGGTTGGCTGAGGAAATCAAAGACTCAGCTGGTACTTCTTGTTTTATACTTGATGTTGAGTTGGAACTGYTGAAAATATGTCGACCAATTATGATGGCGTTCATTCTGAAATTTTCCTTATGTTTGCATGAACTGCAACGGATTATGATCARTGTGGATGACTGTCTCCTTCACGAGAATGTAATGCCTCCACTAGYGACAGGATTGCACAATGGAGTACATTTCATTGTCATAAGTAGGGTACTTATGAACGACATCTGATAGTGTCTCATTATGATAGGCCATAGGGTGGCCATGCTGAGTGATGGCTATGCCCAAAACATAGTCTGAAGCAACCTTCTCGATCTCAAAGGGTTGTTGTAGGTCAAGTAATGAAAGCACTGGGCATAGAACAATCTCTGCTTCATACCATCGAACGATTTATGTTGGGACATGCCCCACACACATTTTTCCTTACCACCACCTTTTGTTATTTGGTCAAGGGCCCATTTAATATGGGAGAATCCCAACATGAAACTTCAATAGAAATTGGTGAGGCTTAAGAAGCTCTGAAGCTCAGTGAGCATGGTTGGGGCTGGCCAGTCACAAATGACTTGGATCTTGACTAGATCAACATGAACACCATGCACATCAACAATGTAGCCTACGTATTGGACCCTGTCCATGTCGAAGGAGAATTTTTCCAAGTTGGCATATAGTTTGTGATGTCGCAGAGTGTGCAAAACCTGCTGAATATGTTGCAAGTGTTATGCCCAAGTCTTTTTGTAGACAAGGATTTCATCCATATAAACCACCATAAAATAATTTGTGAAAGGTCGCAAGATATTGTCCATCATCCTCATGAAATTTTTTGGGGCATTTGTTAAACCAAAGGGCATAACCAACCATTCAAAAAGATCTTCTTTTGACTTGATGGCAATTTTCCATACATTTGTTGGTTCTATTGAGACTTGAGGGTAGTCAGAATTTAGATCAATATTGCTGAAGTATTCCCCCCCCTTAAGTTATCAAGGAGATCATCGATTCAGGGAATCATATACTTGTTCCTGACTGTAATTTTATTTAGGGCCTGGTAATGAATGTAGAGTCGCCAAGTCCCGTCTTTTTTCTGCACCAACACGATTGGGATTCCATAAGGTGATGAGCTGGGTCGGATGTGCCCCTTGTGGAGAAGTTCTTGGATCTGACGTTTGATCTCCTTATGTTATAGCAAAGCGTGGTGATAGACTAGTCCATTAGGTAGCGGTGTGTCGGGGCCCAAATCAATGGTGTGCTTGACCTAACAATGCATAGGTAGCCCAGTAGGTGATGAGAATATGTATTTGTATTCTTTAACAAACTTATCCACTTTATTTTGTTGCTTGGAAAGGTCATTGATGAAGGCTGTAGATTTGGCTGCAACCTTTCACTCACTCTGAGAGAGAATCATGAAGAAGACAAACTTTCCGGTCTGAGAAATGACCTTCCTGCATTACTTGGTAGAGATCAAGGAAATAACACTAGGTGGGACTACCTCGATTATCCTTTACAATTTCCTGTGCAAAGTAATAATAAGACTGTGAGGCCTAGACTCATATATAGCATGAATTTTCCATAAATAAGGTTGGCCCAAAATAACATCAAAAAATTGAAGGGGAGCAACATCACACACTACCTCATCTTTGAATGGTTTGATTCCATACGACAAACAACACTGTTGGATGACACGAAGATCGCTTCCTTGACAGAGCCATCTGATGGTCTAGGGCTACAGTTGTGGTATTGTCGACAAGGCTAGCCACTTGAAGACCTATGCTGAAATGAGGTTGTTCTCGATACCGCTATCAATGATGAAGTGCAACAGAGTGCCTTTTACCCACATCTGTGAATGAAAGAGGTGATCACCTTCCTCTGGATCATTAGGTTCACTGGGCTGGATCTTGGTGGTAGTAATGGGGGAAATGGGTTCTGTGTCAAAAATCCATCTCCCCTTTTCTGGTTTTGATTCAGAGTAATAACTCGCATTTGATTYAGAGGATTTTACATTAGCCACCAATGACTTCTTTGAGCTACAATCAACAATGCTATGCCAGGGGATCYGATGGAAGTCACACCMCTTCCCAGTATCTTTCTTTGTCTTCCCATTGTCCTTCTTTTCTTTCACCTTGGACTGGTTGTCCCGAGGTTTCCCATCTTTTCTCTTTCCTTTTAWCTACAGGTTGGGGCTTCCCTTTCTCTACTTCTGYTGTGAGGGGTTTCTAGACCCAAACTGCCGCGTCTTTTGTTTCAACTTTTTCTCGATTTTGATGACATATCAGTAGGCCGCTCCCAAGGATGAGATGTCCAAAAATTCCATTTCTGTCTGAATGTATCTATGCATAACGTCATGGTACTTGAGAACCAGATATCTCTCATAATATTTGATACCCTTCTTGGCGTGCAAGGTATGGAAGACATTAGTGAACTCTGGCACTATTTGGTCTCTTTCCTGCCACATTGTGGTCAATCTTGTATACAAGTCGTCATAAATTCCAACAAGGTAGTATTGATCCTCAATAACATCCTTGAAGGAACCCCAAGTGGGTGAAACTGCGAATAATGTGGAACCATCTATTTCCTTTTTCTCACAGAAAGTCTCCCGCCAATATTTGACGTGGGGGGTGGCCTTGAGGAGCGCAAATGTAATCTTTTCTCTATCAGAAAAGTTGTGGAAAAAAAAATACCCTTCTAGAAGGTTTAACCATTTATCTATGACATCATCATCTATTTGACCTTAAAATATAGGAATATCAAAATTGATCTATACCTTGAAGGGGATGGCACCTCTGCTTGAGGTGGATGTATCTCTCTTCGACAGTCGTCAAAGTATTTGTGCAAATATGTCCATCATCTCTTTCCTATGTCGCTTAAGGGATTCCTCGAGCAACATTTTGAAAAGATATCATATCCCGCCGTCTTTCTTTTCATTCACCATGGATGATTTCTTAGGTGTGAGAAAAAAATTTTCCTCAAGAGAAACAAGCTCAAGACCCAACTCTCTATACCCTGACCACATCGGGGACATGCATTAAAAAAATGACAAGGAGCAGACCGCTCTAATACCATTGATCTAGATTTATGAGCAGAATGAAATGAAACCATAGATTTATGATATTAACATAGAGACATAATGAAAAATAACAAAGATACAATAAATCTTGGCTTATATTAAATAAGAAATATGTTGAAAACTGTAAAATGCATACTGAAAACAAGCTTGCTAGAATGGTGGCAACTTATCTTTGAGAAGAGATGTGATGGCTATTCTCATTAGTAAGAAGATGAGTACAATGAGTCCCTCAAGTCATTTTTACAATAAACATGAATGCCAAAACCCTAGACATCTAAAAACCTAACCCTAGGAGATGAAGCGCCAAAAGTCATGTGGGCCCTGTTGGGGTAAGTTAGTAGATTAACTTCCCGAGGTCGTAAATTTTGCATACGATCTTTGTTTAGGGTGCACGATAGCTCGCTAGAAAGGTATTGACGAGGAACTTCAGTTAGGGGGCTCAACCAAAGCCTTTATACATCATTAGGCTTCCTGATCACGAGAAAACGTCATTTAGGCCCTCAAAATGGCCCTCGAAGTTAAGGAACCGAAGTTTCCAAAAACTTGTTTTGAGCCAGTTGGACAAGGTGGGTAGCTACCGAGATCCTCCTGGATCAACACAATTATTTTGGGCTGAGATATGCTAAAATAAATGGAAACATTTTTTCAAAAAACAAAGCAAAATTTGAAAAGTGCACAAGACAGACAAAAAAACTTTGCAGATTCGAAAAGAACACCTGTAAAATTAAATATAGGGGATCGTGTTTATATTAAATTCAAAACCATAAACAATGCATTGAAATTGGGATGAAATTGGGAAAACATACCATGTTGGAACCATGGTATTGCGAGCCAATTCAAGTGCTCTCTAGAGTAGGGCTAATGGCCTATCAACTTGCACTTCTAGCCAATTTAAAAGTTCACAATGTATTTCATGTTTTATTATTAAAGAAGTATGTACATTATACAAATCATGTTGTAAATTGGAATGTGATTCAGGTGGAATGAGAAGACGAGTTTCAAATGGAACTGCTACGTATTCTTGACAAGAAGGAAATTCTATTGCGAAACTAAGCCATCGCTTAGGTTAAATTGCACTGGAGAAAATTTAGTCCTTAGTAGGCTACTTGGGGGATGGAGGAAGCCATGAGAAAGGCATACCCATCTCTTTTCCAAAGATGATATGATCARCTTGGAACACCGAGGATAGTGTTCAATTCAAAGGGGGGAGGATGTAATGTTCCACAGTTTACAAACATTTAAAGATTTTATTTTTTTACAGTTTAAGATGTGGAAGAATTGGAAAAGACTTACATGAAATTATRTCATCATATACATTGATGATGAATATTTTTGTAATCTTTATTTTTAATTTATTTTAATTAAAAATGAAACAGACTGATTAGAGAATCCATTTACAAAGAGTAATATTTATTCTATGGGTGACTAAAAAGGATAAAAACCACCAGAGTAAWTATTGTCCGTGGGACAAGTTGAACCATACTCCCACATGGGTGGGATGTGAGGGAACAAGCTAGCAAAAACTTAGGCTAAGAAGATTCTCCAGGGTTAGAGATGAGGCTAACTTGAAAAGATATAGAAACGTTATTATATGTACAAGTATGTTATGAGGTAGGACGTTGCTTAGTACTTTTAAATTGATTTTGACGATTTAGAGAAGAACTAATCTCTGAGAAATCTGGAGAAGGTGATATAGTTTCAGTCCCTATGGAATAATGATTTAGGCACGGGGGTGAAAAGATAAATAAATATTGGTTCTTCATGTCTATGGTTGGGAGGAATTGATTATGTACTAAGTTTGTTTCCTATTTTTGAAGAAGACCCAGATATGCTTTCTAAATTTATTTATTTCAATTTTGATAATTTTTCATTGTTACAGTAGAGAATATTTGCTAAAACTACAATGTTTTTATACAATTTGTGAAATGTTGTAGTATCTATTTTAGCTACTGGAATACTATATTCTTTTATCATTGAATAATTAGTAATAAGAAACACTAAATCCCACTAGCATGTTTCCTATTTTGAAAAGAGTGGTATTTTTTAATAAGTATTGCAGAAAGAAAGAAAAGTAGAAACAAAAAAAATGATTGTTGTTGTTTATGTACACAATTGTTTTTTATTATTGCAGTAAGAAAGAAAAAGGAATACCTAGTTTCTTTTCTTATCTCCAAATAGATTTAAATGTTCAGAAGATGAAGTTGAAAAACTCAAAAAGTGCTTGGCTAGAAGTAAAAATAATTTATTGTATATCTAGTAAGATTATGACATATCTTTGACTATATAGATATTATTCTTCTCTGAATATGGGTTTCCTTATAAATAAAATAAATCTTGTTAAAAATATAAAAGGATATATTTGGAATAGTACATACTGTTGAAACACACACTGACACTTGGGGGGGGGG
>JASDQU010201672.1:6510-17440 GCA_032191745.1 Picea mariana | reverse complement strand
ATAACCTAAATACAAGATTCCCTCATCAATCTCTTTGAGTGCGAAAGGAAAAATATTGTTGAACAAGGTTCTGAAATTTTCACAAACAAAACGAAGATAGATGGAATATTTTCTATCATTTATAAGCATTCCTGTTGTTGCGCTAAAATTATTAAGAATATCCTTTAAGGACTGGCAGTATGCAAGAGCACAACGACAAAAAATTAATACGTCATCAACAAAAAGTAAATGGGTGAAAATTGTTTGAGTGTCGAAAGAGATTCCATGGAAGGCAAGAGTTCATCAAGCTTCAAGGCTAGGCTAAGACCTTCCATTACCAAGATAAAAAGATAGGGTGATAAGGGGAATTATTGTCTCATCCCTCTACTAGAATTGAAGAAGGTGGTGCCAACTCCATTAATTGAAAGAGAAGTAGTGACAACCGCCATTATCCACTTAAAAAATGATGGTCTAGGTCGATCTGCAATAACAATAGTATGAGAAATAACTAGGAAAACCTATCAAATTCTTTTAAAAGGTCAATGTTGAAGACCAAAACATCTTTGTTTTTGGTTTTAATGGAGTGAAACCATTCCTTATACACTATGCCAATTGCCTCGTGTATTAAGAGACCATCTTTGAGGAATCCAAATTGCTTAGGGGAAATGTAGTTGGATAGGAAGGGATTCAAACATAAGGCAATGAGTTTAGAATGGATTTTAAAAAGGATATTAAAAAGAGATATGGGACAAAAGTCATCAAAGGACACAATGTAAGGTACCAGATCTATTATAATAGAAAAAACATAAATATTTTAGAGAATAACAGTGGAACAACACAATAGATGAAACCAAAACACCAAAATAATACCTTTATTGATAGGAAACAATGCTTACTTGACACTTCGAGGGGGGAAGCTCCAGTAGAGCAGCGCTCTATTACAATAATTCTCAAGAAAAAACTTCTCATTCCCTAAAATCCTATTTACACTAAATCTATCTACCAAAATAAAAATCTAGAGGAAGATCTTCTAGAAGAAGAAGCTTTTATTATGCCTTCTTACATTTGACTTATTCTTCCTTATTAATAGGCCTTATTAATATTGGCCTTTATTGCATGGAAAATATATTATTCTACCTACGTGAGGGGTTAGGGAGATTAGGTCCCTAACATGGCCTCCCCCTTAAAAAGTAGCCTTGTCCTCAAGGATTGAGATGAGGAAATTATTGCAGAATGGTAGCTGGCTCCTAGGTGGCCTCTACTGGAGTTGTGTCTTTCCACTACACTAACACTTCCTTGATGGTGCATTGACGGAGACAAGACTCAAGATGGTCCAAGATGGATTGTGGCTGCAACCAGATGGAGAATTCTTCATCCAACTCAGGAAGACTAGTTTGAGTTTGGCACTCAGTTCCAATAACCTTCTTTAAAAAGGAGACATGAAAAATAGGGTGGATCTTAGAATGAATGGGAAAAGTTAACTAATAGGCCACCTTTCCCACACGCTTGAGAACTGTATAAGGACCATAAAATTTGGACTCTATTTTATGATAATGATCATCCTTGAGTGAATTCTTCTTATAAGGATGCAGTCAAAGAAACATCTGGTCCCCTTTAAAAATTGACGTTATGATCGACCTTGATCTCCTTGTTGCCTCATGCAATTCTGAGTTATGACCAAGTTCTCTTTGAGGGTAAGAAGAATATCCTCTTGAACTATAAGATTTTGGTCAACCATGAAATATCCCTAATCCAGTTGATCGGGATATCTACTATGGATCTAGTGTTCTGACTCACAGATCTGATACTTTGGGGGTTTCTGGATGTGTTTTATCTTCAGATTTGTTACTCTGGGGGTTTCTGGATGCGTTTTAGTTATGTTCTTGAGATGTTTTGTGGTTGTTTCATGTGCATGTTATACATTATGGTTTAAAAAGTCATATATATGATGCATTCACAAATAATGAACATCAACCAACCAATCATATGTATTATGAGATTCAAGCATGGAAATACAATGAAATACTGAAAATGTAGAAGATAGTCACCAGTTAGATCTCATGGATCGTCACTGGAATACAAGAAATAACATAAAATACTCATGATCAGAAGATGAAGGTAGATCTGATGCATGCACAGACAGATCAGTAAAATCAGCGGTTACAGAGAAGCACGGTAACTGCTACAAACTAGAAAACCCGTTTGA
This sequence comes from Picea mariana, assembly GCA_032191745.1. NCBI lineage: Eukaryota > Viridiplantae > Streptophyta > Pinopsida > Pinales > Pinaceae > Picea > Picea mariana. The sequence goes on along the minus strand of JASDQU010201672.1, from coordinate 15,255 downwards.
AAGGCTATACTCGTCGGAATGAGCTGGAAATTGTCCCAATAGATGTGCCTTGGCCTCTAGAATGATCCTGGTGACTATCGAATGGAAGATTTATCCTTTTATGCACCAGACCTCACCCCCTGGGGGTCTGCGCACCTCCTGGGCTCTCTGGATGCGCCTAAATGATTCCACCAATAGAATCGGCTGATATAGGACTCAAAACGTTTGCCTCAAAAAATGTGGAACTGGGTCGAAAGGGTTTCCTCATATCTACTTTGATGCTCTATCTATAACAACAACTGTCCTTCCAAAAGAGTTACGCCCTAGATGGTTGAATGATGTGCTCTGAAGGATTCCATCGTCTGAATCTGATGGGAAGAGTCACAATATACGTGCCCTGGTTGTATCTCAATTGGGTCGAAAGGAAACTGCAATTCGAGCTATGATCTCGTGCAGCTAAACAACCCCTCTATCTAACCTTGCGCCCTCACTAGCTGAGCTGCGCAACACTGCAACTGGATACTCCTAAATAACACGGTGAAATACTGGGATGGTATCTTTGATGGTCTAGGGTGTGTCTCTCAACACAGAAACCTATCAATGGTGGTGGTTTCCTCTAGAAATCCAAAAAACAGTATAAGTCGAATCTATTCCTCCTCTGGGAAATCTCAACATCAAATCATAGCAATGCATAATGAGGAATTAGGTCGAATTCCTCCCTTTATACTCTTCCCGATCTAATTCATCATTAACCTCACTTAAGCTAGACGCTTTTCCTCCTAAGGTGAATAATTAATTAATTAAGTCCCCCTTTAGCACCCTTTCGTTCTAATTCTTCGTTGACTCAGGCTTAAGTGACTTTTCCTATGCTTTTTGGCTTAATTCATCGTTTAGCCACAAATCACCCTTATTTCTCCCTTTTGTTCCATGTTTGTTCCTGACTATAGTCTATGGGAACACATAGACTACTAAGTCACTCCCTCCTAGCCTGCTCTTGGGAACGAGACATCACATTCCTAGCTTCCCAAGATTGCTTGTCCTCAACCAACATCAATCCTTGGTGTTGCAAAATATGCTCTCCCTCCCATGTAGAATCCTCCACTGGAAGACCCCTCCATCTAACCAAGACTCCCTGATGACCCTACTCCTCAACCTGTGCTCTCTTTGCTCTAGTACCTCCTCTGGCACTAGCTCCAACTGGCCCTCTTCATCCAAGGGTGGAAATTCCTCTGAAATACTAATCTGTTGTCCCATGGCCTTTTTAAAGCAAGAGACATGAAAGACTTTATGAATCTTGCTACCCTCTGGTAACTCTATCTTGTATGCCACCTCGCCTATCCTCTTGATGACTTTGTGTGGCCCATAAAAATTCATCTTCCGATTCTCTTCAAGGAGGACTGTCTGTATGGTTATAATCGCAGAAAAACCAAATACCCTACCTCAAAACTACACTCGACTCTGTCGGTCTGCATAGATCTTCTGTTGGTTTTGATCTGTCTACAAGTTCTTCCTCACTGCCTGCAAAATCCTCTGACTCTCCTCCACGTAGTCTTTGGCCCCCATGACCCTGTTGTCCCCAAACACAGTCTCCACAAAGGAGGGTGCATTGTATCCATACAATGCCCTGAACGGTGACATCCTGATAGACATATGGTAAGTTGTGTTGTAGCAATACTCACCCACGTGTAACCATCTCACCCATGTGCGTTGCTACCCTCCCACATAATTCCTCAGATACCCCTCCACCCATTTGTTGATGATCTTTGTTTTTCCATCTATTTGTGGGTGGTAGCTAGTACTCGTAGCTAGCTTTGTGCCTGTGAACCTAAAAATCTCCTGCCAAAACGTGTTGATGAAGTGCCCATCTCTATCACCGACTATCTGCCTGGGTAAACCATGCAACCAAAATACCTCCCTAAAAAACAACTCTGCTACCTGTATGGCCTTGTAGTCCATGGGTATGGAAATGAAATGTGAAAATTTGGTAAGCCTATCGACCACCATAAATATACAGTCCCTGCCCTACACTTGAGGAAGGCCTGTAATGAAATCCATAGAAATTCTCTCCCATTTATTCTCTGGAATGGGTAGATATTGTAACAACCCTGTGGGGTGTGTCTGCTCAGACTTGTTTTTCCAACAAGTTGTGCACTCCCGGATGTGTTTCAACACATCATCCTTGAGACCCTTCCATGAGAATATCTCCCTGATCTGCCTATATGTTTTGAAGTACCCCTGATGCTCTGATGTAGGCGAATCATGACACACCTTCAGAATTTTCCCCTTCAAGGTAGATTATGGAACCAAGTAGATCCAGTCCTTGTAGAAAATGACGTCATCAAGAACCCGGTATCTATCATCAACCACATGTCCATCCATCACCTCACAAGCACATTTGTTTTTGGAGTACTCCACCAACAAATGAGCTTTTCAATCTGTACAAATGTCCATCATCGAACATCATACTAGCCTCGTGGACAAGGCATATGCTATGATATTACTTTTTCCCTTAACATACTCAATGTCAAAGTCAAAGGCTTGGATCTTTGAGACCCACTTCAGTTGTCTCTCACTGAGCTCTTTCTGATCTAGGAAGTACTTGAGACTATTATGATCAGTCTTCACTACAAATCTATTTCCTACCAGATACTGCCTGAATTTGGTTAAGGAATACATGATCGCTAGCATTTCCTTATCGTAAATAGGATAGAGTCTCTCTGAATCATTGATATTTCTGCTCTCAAACACAATGGAGTGACCCCCCTGCATCAAAACTACTCCAATCCCCACCCCTGATGCGTCGCACTCTAAGACAAACGACTGTGAGAAGTCTGGAAGGGCTAGAACAAGGAATGTGCTCATAACCTCCTCTGTCAAATTAAAAGCACCCTTCTTGGTTAAATCTGTGAGTGGTTCTCCCAACTATGAAAAGCCCCTGATGAACCTCCTGTAGTAACTACATAATCCAAAGAATCCCTTCAACTCTATGAGGTTCTTGGGTGTTGGCCAATCCAGAATGGCCCTGATCTTCTCCTGATGAACCTGTACTCCCTGCTCATTGATGATATGCCCCAATTACAGTAGTTCTCTCATGCCAAACTCACATTTGGATTCCTTGGCATATAATGACTATGCCTGCATAATGCTCAAGACCTCCTCCAAATGTGCCAAATTTTCATCCCACATACTGATGTATATCAATATATCATCCAAGAACACCAAAAGGTATTTCCTCAACGTTCCTATGAAGATGTGGTTCATGCAAGAATGGAAAGTGGTTGGTGCATTGGTCAACCCAAATGGCATGACCAAGAACTCAAAATGTTTGAAGTGGAATCTGAATGTGGTCTTCTCTACATCCTGCTCCCTGATGCTGATTTGATGATACCCGGATCGCAGATCGATCTTGGTGAAGAAAACTTCCCCATGCAACTCATCCATCAACTCATCTATGCGCGGAATGGGGTACCTATTCTTTATTGTTTTCTTGTTGAGAGATCTCTAATCAATGCACATCCACAATGTGCCATCCTTCTTCAGTACTAGAATGACTGAAGAGGCAAAAGGACTTGTGTTGGGTATAATGTGCCCCATCGCAAGAAACTCTTTGATTGCTTTCTCAATCTCATCCTTGAACCTCTTGGGATGCCTATAAGGTGTAGTGATCACTGGTGTATCCCCTGCCTCCAACTTGATAGTGTGCTCAAATCCTCTATATGGTTGTCTCCCTGGTGGTATTGACCCAAACACTGGCTCATACTGGCTCAGAAGCTCTTTGATCTATCGATGGAACAGTTCTCTACCCTCTAAATCCTTTCATGTGGTGATTAAACACTCTGCTGCATAGGCCATATCACCCTGATGGAAGATCCTCTCCATTCATTTTTTCGATACTTCTCATGGTGCTCCTCTAGACATGCCTCTCAGTACCACTCTTGATCCACTAGCATCTTTGAATCTCATGGTCAACGTCTGATAGTTGAACCCAATCTGCCCTAATGAATATAACCACTGTACCCCCAATATTGCATCTGTATCTGATAGGTAAACTACATAGAAAGTGTTTGTCAAGGTGTAGTTGCCTAGTTTGACCTCTAGGTCTGGTATCATGTCCAAACATGTCATCGTGTATCCATATGCCACTTCTACGTGGAATCCCTCAAACTCCTCAGTGTGTAACCCCCTCCTGGCTACTAAGGACACATCTATGAAGTTGTGGGTGGCCCCACTATCAACTAAACCACTCATGCACTGCCCCTATACAAGGCCCTTGAGCCTGAGAGTGTTGTACTTGGATACTCCTGAAAGGGTGGCTAAGGTTCCCCCTTTCACCTCTCTACGAGGTTTTGTCTCCTCCTTGGGTTGTGCCCCTACCGGTATCTAAGGTTTCTTCAACTGCTTATCTGTCTCATGAGTGGTCTCATCCTCTAAATCACTATCTTCCTGTGCCGTGATATTCTCATCCTCCTCCTCACTGAATGATTCCACTTCAATGTAGTGGATCTCTCCCTTTCCCATGCATCTATGCCCTGGCACCCAAGGGTCTCTGCAAGAGAATCAAAGCTTCTTCCTCATAAAATCCCATCTCATGTCATCATCCAGCTTGGGCTTACCCTTCCATTCCCTTTGAGGATTCTTCTGGTCCTTGTCTCTCTGTGGTACAAAGGGTTTGGTAAAGGGTTTAGTTATTGGCACGGAGTCCGCCAAATATCTAGTGCATAGGATGGAATTATGCAAGGTGTGAGGCCGGTATGCCTTCACCCATCCTCTCAAGGGTTCTGTGAGCCCTTCTGTGAATAACATGATCAACCGAGGCTCAGATATAACTATCACTGCCATTGCTACCCGTTGAAACTCTGAGATGAATTCCTTTACTGTGCCAGTTTGTCTCAACTAGTCTAGATCTCTGAAATGGATCTCTAGATCCCTCCTATCAAATCTTTCCATGAGTCTCTCTATGAACACTCTATAGGAGGTGATGCGACTGTGGCCCAATGTCACCAATCCATGATACCACCACTCATGTGCCTCACCCTCCAAGTGTAAGGTAGAGAAACTGATGGCCTCTGTCTCGATCATCTGGTTGAGCTTGTAGTAGGTGTATAGCTTCCATACCCAAGCTCTAGCGGTGCATTTGGATGATCCGTTGAAAGAAGGTATGGTGAGTTTACCAACTTTTTGGATGAAATCAATGTTTTTCCCCTACTGCTGCTGCGACCCTCCTCTCTGTGGCTCTCTGGAGCGATTCATGAGTCTGAGTCCATAATACTCAACTAGGGTCATGTCCTGATGGAAGTCACGTCCCAATGCTGCATACTCCCTCCGATACTCTGCAATGTCCTATACATGAGTGGGCGGTCTTTGTGCTATCATCATCTGTGCTGCTACTAGGGGTGCCCTCTAGAAACTGGGAAACAAAGGTCGGGATATCCCACTCACAGAGGTGTATGTGCGAGTAGGTGACTGGGGTCTAATGCCTGCCCTTGAGTTCCCCTGTGTTTGATGTGGGGATTGTGTTCCTGAGATTCCCACCATAGCCAATCTATCAGCCATCTGAGCCAAGGATTGAGACATGGTCTGCTGACTAGCTAACATATCACTGATAACCTGCATGAAGGTTGCCCCTAGTTCCACGGGGGCCTTACCACTTCCCTCTGGTCGCTCATATTTGTCTCCTAGAATCCTCTCTGCCTTGCGCTCAACCTCATGCTCTTCTCTTCTCTCTGCTTCTCTGTGTGCCTCTTCCCCTTCCTTTGAACTGGGAGGGAAGGGAGGAAAGTCAAGCCTAGGCCTTCTTTCCTTGCACCCGTTGTAAGTGACATATTCGTCACCTACGTGCTCATGACCATCGAGGTCTTTTGTTGTACTCATCATCTTTAGTCACAAGCTGGCAAGACTAAAGCTCTGATACCACTGAAATATCCCTGATCCATTTGATCTGGATATCTACTACGGATCTAGTGTTCTAACTCACATATCTGATACTCTGGGGGTTTCTGGATGCGTTTTATCTTCATATCTGATACTCTAGGGGTTTCTGGATGCATTTTAGTTATGTGCTTGAGAAGTTTTGTGTTTGTTGCATGTGCATGTTATACATTATGTGTTAAACAATCATATATATGATGCATGTGGAAATAATGAACATCAACCACCCAATAATATGTATTATGAGATTCAATCATGGAAATACAATGAAATACTGAAAATGTAGAAGATAATCATCAGTTAGATCTCATGGATCATCACTGGAATACAATAAAATAACACAAAATACTCGTGATCAGATTATGAAGGAAGATATGATGCATGCACGGATAGATCGGCATAATCGACGGTTATGGAGAAGCACGATAACTGCTACAAACTGGAAAACTCATCTAGAAGGCCATTCCCATCGGAATGAGCTAGAAACTATCCCAATAGAAGTGCCTTGGCCTCTAAATTGATCCTGGTGACTTTTAGATGGAAGATTTGTCCTATGATGCTCCGGATCTCATCCCCTAGGGGTCTTCACACCTCCTAGGCTCTCTAGATGTGTCTAAATGATTCCACCAACGGAATCAGATGATATAGGACTCAAAACGTTCACCCTGACAAATGCGGAACTCGGTCGGAAGGGTTTCCCTAGATCTACTCTGATGCTCCATCTATAATAACCCCAACTATCCTTCTAAAAGAGTTGCACCCTAGATGAATGAATGATGCGCTCTGAAGGATTCCACCATCCGAATCTGATGGTAAGTGTCACAATCTATGCACCTTGGATGGATCTCAACTGGGTCGAAAGGAAACTGCAATCCGAGCTCTGATCTCGTGCAACTACACAACCCCTCTATCTGACCTTTCGCCTTCACTAGCTTAGTTGCGCAACACTGCAATTGGATACTCCTGAATAGCACGGTGAAAATACTTGGATGGTATCTTCGATGGGCTAGGGTGTGTATCTAAACATCAAAACCTATCAATGGTGGTGGTTTCCTCTAGAAATCCACAAAATAGTAGAAGTCGTATCTCTTCCTCCGCTGGGAACTCTCAACATCAAATCATAACAATGCATAATGAGGAATTAGGTTGAATTCCTCCGTTTATACTCTTCCCGATCTAATTCACCATTGACCTCACTTAAGCTAGGCGCTTTTCCTCCTAAGGTGAATAATTAATTAATTAAATCCCCCTTTAGCACCTTTTCATTCTAATTCTTCGTTGACTTAGGCTTAAGTTAATTTTCCTATGATTTTTGGCTTAATTCATCATTTAGCTACCAAATCACCCTTATTTCTCCCTTTTGTTCCTTGTTTGTGCCTGACTATACTCTACGAGAACACATAGACTAGTAATTCACTCTGTGATGGCCTACTCTTGGGAACGGGACATCACAAACGGCTTAGACCTTCGAGACATCGGGCATGTATGAGAGAACTGAAGGTGGATTTTTTCCATATACGGCTTCAAAAGGAGTCATGTGAGTAGCTATATCGTAAGAGGTGTTGTACCACCATTCATCTAGGGTTAACCATTGAGCCCATTGATTTTTCCTTTGAAAGGAAAAGCACCTCAAATATGTTTCCAAACACTTGTTGACAACTTCAGTTTGACCATCAGTCTGGGGATGATAGGTTGTGATGAGATGCAATTGGGTGCCCTATAGCCTGAACAATAATTGCCAAAAATTGTTGGTGAAAGTGGGATCTCTTTCAGAAACAATAGAATGAGGCATGCCACGAATCTTGAAGATATGATCCATGAAAAGTTGAGCCACAACGGAGGCGGTAAATGGGTGTTGAAGAGCACTGAAATGAGCATACTTGGAAAAGACTTCAACTACCACCATGATAACTGACTTATTGCCCGATTTAGGTAAGCCAACAATGAAATCCATAGAGATATATGTCCAAATAGAGGTTTTAATAGGAATCAATTGCAGTGTGTCTAGGTCGTTGATTTTTCTCCCTTGTTGCATTGATAGACATCAGATTCTGCCACAAAAGTGTGAATTTCTTGTTTCATACCATCCCAGAAAAAAGAACGTTTGAACCTATCATAGGTTTTGGTAAACCCTGAGTGACCAACTGTGGGTGTAGCATGAAGCTCAGGAGTCAGAAATCATTGTGGATTTAATTTGTGACTGTTTACTTAAATACATACGACCTTTGTAGTGAATCTCATCATTGCACCAAGAGTACCCTGGGGAAACTGAAGAATTGTCTAGATTTGCAATTGTTGGATCAGATGCGAAATTTTGGGATCTTGCAGCCACTCCTAGTGAACAACTTGGATGCACTCTGGTACAATGAAGGAGATGGAAAGAAGGGACACTTCATCTTCATATTTTATTGAAAGAGCATGAGAAACCACATTGTCTTTGCCTTTCTTGTAAATGATCTCATAATCATATCCAAATAGCTTAGTCACCCATTTTTGTTGCTTCGCGGATGAAAGACATTGCTCCATAAAATACTTGAGGCTCTAATGATCTATTTTAATTTAGAAGTGTTGCCCCAATATATAAGGGCGCCAGAGATCCATAGCATGTAGAATAGACAAAAATTCCTTTTCATAGTGTGGTATACCTAGGGAGGTAATATGGGGTACCTAGGGAGGTACCCAATGGGAATGTAGTTATGTGTTATTAGTGGAAGTCATTTAATATATGGGAATGTGGTCATTCAATGTAAGGTGGACTAGGTCCACTATACTAATAAAGGCCCACTATGGTAGTTGGATGTAATAAATGTGAGAAGGCTCTCTAGAAGGTTCCTATGA
>JASDQU010201671.1:2167-15781 GCA_032191745.1 Picea mariana | reverse complement strand
TGGACTATACAGTTAGAGACACATTGGTGTAGCGTGTAAGTAATAACACACCATATGACAATTTAATTTGCAAAATGAAAATGAAAACACCTGCATTTAGATTTTGTAGAGGTTTTGATTTGTGGAGGAAATAACAAAGGTTAGTATTTGGTGTTTGCTCAATTAAATGCACTAGTGCTTCTTTATATGATGAATCACACCATTAAGTTATAAAATTTATTTGAAATCATTTATGAGGTTAGATTGTTTTATGTTCCCAAGATGAAGGTTTTGGCTCAAATGCAGGAAAAAATGAATTATAATATCAAATCGACAATTATTTAGATTATATCTCATTCCATATTGTTGGAAGTCCTTCAATTTCTCTCATGCTGATTGAAGTACATATAGATTTTATTGGTAATTCATTTATCTCGTTGGATTTATGTTATGTAAGCATGTGTAGTTGAATAATTGTTCCTTGAATTTTGGAGGATCAAGATTTAGGAACGAGTTCAAATGTTCAATATATTCGATTAGTTGCAAAATTTCTCAAGCTCTTCTTAGAATAAATATATTGCAATCATATGTTTGATGAAAATGGACAACTTCTTTACCCTACCAACCGCAACATGTCATCTTCCAGCAACCAACCTGGGTCAACGATATTACACCATGAATTGGATCTATTTTATGTAGAGAACCTCGCAAGGCATAAGAAAAAGATGATTGAGTAATTGTATTTGTTATCCCTCGATATGTTCCAGGATGTGAACAAAATGATTCCAAGTCACCCTGGGGGATAAGAATCATGGTGAGCCTTAAATCCATGCTTGAACAAAAAGAACATTATGCAAAATTGGGTAAGTTTTTCTCTCTCTCTAATAAGACTCTCAACCCTAAAAAAATACTAGTCTATATATTAAAAAAAAATAGCTCCAGGAGGCATTTGTCCACAAGTGTTTTAGAAAATTTATTTTTAAGAGTGGGAAATGGTGAATTAGAAGAAATACAAGATAAGAGTATAAGACATTGCAGAGAATGGATCTTATATCATATTGCAATAGAATAACATGTTGAACAATTAAGAATTCAACAGTTCGAACACACATAACAAATCACTAAAACATCCATCAAGTAGTTAAACATATCCAAATCCATGGAGGTACCCTCTGCATATCATTAAACATATGAAGAAATGATAAGAAGTTTTCATTTTTTGAGAGGAAATCACTTCAATATCATAAGAATACAACACACACTAACATTTAACATGTCATATAATTTTTTCTTGAGCTTTTATTAATAAGGATTTGATACAAGAAGCTCAAATGAGAAGGGTGGATTTTACAAGAACACATGTACAAAAAGAGGAATGATGGACTGAAACATAACGTAGGGGATGAATATCATGAAGCTTGATGCCTTAATTATATAATTGTTCATGAGGATTGTGATCAAACAACTCTTGTTATAAGAAACTCTTGAATTCCCCAAAGTGTTGACCCTAAAAATGAACTCTTTATCTTTCTTTATAGACATCCTCGTTCATGAGAAAATCATTCATTTAGACCAATGCTTCTTCTTGAAAATGGATACATCTTGTTAGAATCTTGATACTGCCTTTGGTTTTCTAACTGATTTCTAATCGATTTTTATTGGGTAAAAATGACTTTTTATCACCAAAGTTGACCCGTTGGTGCTATTGTGGGGTGTGTTATCTTCATCCAATTGAGATTCTTCTTGGATTCCTCTAAGTGGCTCAATTGAACCTTTGTCTGTTGTGATAGAACTACTTGACCTCTGGGAAGTTGAGCTCGGTGGTTGGTTGTAAGGACATGTAACTGTTTCCTCTCAACCACCACCACTTATCAATGCAAAGTACCATTGATCAGATCTTCAAATCCTATGTCTCAAGATTCTGTAGAGATATGGTCAATTGATACAACTGTTGGATTACTAAGAGGAGGGGGGGTTGAATCAATAATAAAGCAATTTAATCATTTTTCACCATAAAATGCAAGTGTCATATCAATGTAGAATTACCATCCAATAGTTGCAGAGTAAATAAACAATGAAGAAATGAGCAATCACACACATACACAGTACACCAGTTTTTTACGTGGAAACCCAAAGCGGGAGAAAACCACAAAATTATTTTTTTTATATGTCTTTAAGAATTACATTCATAAGAAGCACCAACTTCCTTTGTTTTCCAGCTGCAACTGGAAGGCGGCTCCAACCCCCTAGTTTCTCAGGCTACAACCTGAGGGAAGCTCCAACTCCCCAATTCTTTGGCTACAACCAGAAGGCAGCCACAATGCCCTATGTTCTTCGTCTACAACCGAAAGGTGTCTACAAACACCTGTCCTTGCCCCGTCCAACTGCCCTGACATATAAGTAGAATGGTGAAACCACTGTCACACTATCACTATGGAATATATTGATGTAAACTTGTACTAATCAACCTGCACCAAAAAACCTGTACCAATAACCTGAACCATGCATCAGCCATGCATCAACCTATACCTCAACCTGTAATCAACCTGTACCATAAACAAGTGCATCAACCATGCACCAACCTGTACCAAACAACCCGTAATCAACTTGTACCATAAACAAGTGCATCAACTATGCACCAACCTGTACCTCAACCTATAATCAACCTGTACCATAAAAAAGTGCATCAACCATGCACCAACCTATACCAAACAACCTATAATCAACCCGTACCATAAATAAGTACATCAAACATGCACTGAACTGTACCTCAACCTTTAATCAACCTAATAAGATCTACTCACCAAGATAAATCACCAAAACAACTCTCAAATATGTGCATCAACCAAGAATAACACAACAACTCATAATCATCAACAAGATCAATATGTTCTTCTAATAATATACCAATACAAGTATGCTACATCATCCATAAACCACGAGTCAACAATACTACTAACAAGTGCCTCCAACCATGTACCAAGTATGTACGAATCATGTATCAACTACTCATCAACTATGACTCATCACGATGTACCAACATCATGAACTATACACCTCATGTATGTGCCAACTCATCAACTACTTGTCTCAACCATGTACCCAACATGAAACTCAACCAAAATCCCTCAGCAATTTTATCATCCAAATATGATTTGTAACTTTGTAATAGAACTGGTGTATATGATCACATACCTGCAAACCTTCCTTAATTTTAACAACAAGAGACTATCATTTTCATCAAACTTTACTTTAGTCTCACATGAGTAGTTTTGGATTAGTCATCAACCCTAACTTGAAATAATCATAACTATGTACCTGTAATGAATAAAGATCTTAAAATAGTACACAATGTTCTTCAGTGTGTTTTATGCAAATCCTCCAGATGTCACTACTTGGAACCTCTCATAAAAGGAGTTATAGAAACAATGAGATACCTTGTTGAATTCTGGCTTATTCTAGAGAGAGAACTTGTAGAGGGTGCCCCACATGGAATATCTGTTGTATGTATATGAAAATTTCACACAGAATACTAAAGACTGTAATCTAGCCAACACATTTTTTCTTATTGAATTTTGATTTTTTATGAAGAAGTTATGACATTTTTACCCGAAACACCTGTTTTAGACTAGTTTCAGGACTAGCCACAAACCCTATTTTCCAAGGAGTGTAACTCCAAAAATACAACGACCCACAAGATGAACTTTGTACCACAAATACTTGGATATGTTTCCTCAATGTCCTCCCAATTTCATAGTCTGAATCATTCTAGAAAAAACTTTATTGCGAAAATGGTGAGATGACCTGTAAATAACATACCTTAGAAAGCATCATCAAAAGAATTTATCCTCCCTTGAATTTCGGCCTTCTTTACTTCACCTTCCCTCTGAAATTTGGCTTATATATCTATTGGTTACCTCAGTCACCTATAGATATTCAATATTCTCAAGTGTGATTAAAATGAGAGAGCCTCGCCTCGTATTTATACTTCCATGTAGCTTCCTCAAGGGGTTACCTTTTAACCAACTTAACCCACTTTCCTTATTTTAGGATTAACCCACTTATAATTTCTCCATTAACTTTATTATTTAAATAATTTCTTTTGTATTCACTTTGACTTATAATACTCTCATCACTTCACTTTATTATTTACCTTCTAAAATCTCTTAAACCACTTTGACCTTTTGGGGCTTCTAGATGACTCATSAGGGTTCTCCAAATTCACATGTCCATAACTCTCTAATCATGAGTTATGTGATGTTCCACATACCAATGAAAATGGCATGACATGTACTATCCATATAGAATAGTCTTTCCYGCCCGCAAATATATMAAAAATCAYACCATTATCCATCAAACAAACTTGGTTCCATTACCCAASCCTRGGTTCTCCAACTTCTCATGGCCATAACTCTCTAACCGTGAGGAGTTATGTRATGTTMTACATACCACCARAAATGGAATGACATGTAATATCCATCTAAAATAKTCTTACCTTCAAATATATTAAAACTCATACCATTATAGATGAAACAACCTTGGGTCCATTACCCAACCTTTGTGCTAACATAATTCAATACCAGACTTTCTCCAAGGGTTRAAATCAMTCACTAAGGGTTGACATCAATCTACAATATCACTCTCCAATGGTTGACATCAATGAAAACCAACAATCCATACCAACTGTCCATCAACCTAAGCCAACTRTTTGACAATATCCCCCTTTAGCATTGATGGMAACACTTAGTCATGATAATATTCATGCTTATACTCCTCATCAATGTTTCTATCTCTCCCTCTTTGACATCAATGGAAAAGGGTATCTCCCTTTGGGGCTGCTCCCCCTGTCTACATGCCTTTTATTTTTCTTTGTGTTTATAAGTATCTAATTACTCTCTCTCCCTTCATATGAATAATGTATCCCCCTTTGACAAAGGGTATCACTCTGAAGTCATATCTCTCATTCTTCCCTTGTGACAATCAATCCCCTTGGAAAATGCCTCTATTCTCTCTCTCTCCAAGAATTTACGTTTGCATCTAATAAATCTCTCCCCCTAAACCAATCTCCCAACCTGAATTGTCCTATTTATGGTGCATCCTCATGTACTTCTAAGACATATGAGATACACATTCAAAAGAATTCATTTTGGAGTAGAAATTACTCCTATTCTCTAACGAAGATACTCAAAGGCTTCCCATGGAAGCGGTTTTGTAAAGATGTCTTATACTTGTTCTTTTGTGCCCCAATATTCAACTCTAATGTTCTTCTCTACAACATGTTCCTATAGAAAGTTATACTTGATTCAAATGTTCTTCGTCTTGGAGTGCATCACCGAGTTATTTGAGATAATGATGACTCTTGTATTATCACAACATATTGGAATGGGCTCATCATACTTAACCTGTGTATCTGTCAAAGTTTGTTTCATCCATAGAACCTGTGTACAACATGCTTCTGCTGGAATATACTCTGCCTCAGATTTAGATAAGGATATTGATGATTGTTTCTTTCTTAGCCAAGACACTAAACACTCACCCAAGTAGAATGTTGCTCCATTGGTGCTTCGTTGATCATCAATGCAACCTGTCCAATCTGTATCTGTGTAAGCAATAAGTGATAAATCCTTTCCTTTTGGATACCATAATCCAAACTATTATGTTCGTTTGAGATATCTAAATATCCTCTTTACTTATAAGACATGTGATTCCTTTGGTACTGTTTGAAATCATGCCACCTGTCCAACTGCCTTGATGTAGAGGTTATTCTCTGTGCTTCCTTTTTATAGTTCGTAGGGAGTTTTGTCATTGTTGTTTCTGAGCATTACTCTGTTTTGAATTTGAACTGTTGTATGCACTACATGTGTCCAAAAAATATCTATCAATTTGGAATCCATCAGCATTGTTCAATCCATTTCATGTGTAATTATAATCCATTATGATAATGTTCCTTTGTCTCTGAACCACTCTTTGAACCAATCTATGAATCCATGCTCTCATCCATACTGTCCAAGAATCTACTTGCACAACTGCCCATAATGTTGACCCATTTATCACTATACTATCATGAAGTCTTGATTAATCCATCAAATTGTACTTATGCTAACTGACTGCTCTAGATCTGTCTTCTCAAACTCTGCAAGCTACTTGAAGGATGGTTCTTTGGTCTATCACAACTATCGCATAGACCCCCCTGTCTAATATTCATATTACCTGGGAGTCTTTAAACAATTCCTACTCTAATGTGTACTCATCATCATCTTCATTGGTAGATTCATCATCATATTCATTAGTAGATTCATCATCTCTCTGAGCTATGACTTCTTTCTTTTCGTCTGTGGATTTATCTTTCACTACAATGACTGAAAGTACAATCTCTTGAACTTGTTCCTTATTTACCTATCCTTATTTTCTTTAAGTTATTTTCCAAACCTTTCAGTATCTGACATCTTTCTTTTTCTCTGTAGAATTTTCTTCATCTCGTTTTATTGCTAATATTGCAATCTCCAGGACCTGGTCTTTGTTCACCTGTTCTTCGTGTCTTTTTATCCATACTTTCTTATATTTGATATCAGTGTTCTCTTTCATGGAAGTATCGATCATGCTTCTACAATCACTAGTTATGTGTCCATAGTTATGAAATTTGTAATATTCAATGTTACGTGGGGCCACATATGCACTTCTTGCTTGAACATTTCTTTTATAATCCCTGCAATATGAAACCTTATGTCCAAAATTAGTACGGTAAAAACAATGAACATAAAATAAAATTTCATACCTGGGAGTGAATGATCTTCTTTGTGGTGTAGTCTTTTTGAATTTATGCCTTGACTAATCATGATCATGATTGAAGCTTCTTTGTGGCTTGAACATGAATGGTCTTCTTGAAGATGTAGCTTCAATAGTTTTCTTAGATTCTAGTTGACCATGATTCCTTCCTTTGAGTACTTCTGCATAACTCTTTTTATTTTCTTCATTCTTCTTTTCTAGAAACCTTGAGTGCTTCTCTTCATTCTCTATAACTGATGTGGATGTTTCTGTCTCTTCAATGTTCTTGTTAAGATTGATGATTTTACTTCTCAATGTGACAACTTATTCTTCAAGCTTCTCAACCTCTTCTTCTTTCTTCATTATCTAAGACTTCATGAATTCTTCTGTTCTTTTCGTTTCTTCAAGATGAATTTTTAATGTGATTATTTCTTCTTCAAGTCCTTTCACTTCTTGACCAAACTCTGCCTCAAGCTGGTTTAGATCGTTAGTTCTTTCCTTAAGATGTTTTGTCAATATCTTCTCTTTCATTTCTGCTTCTTCCTTCTGTGCTTCTATGTTGGCTTACAAATACTACTTTTGATATTCAATATTTTCTTCGATCTTTCTGGCTTCTTCTAGTTGAGTTCTTAAGTTCTCGATGACATGTTGGGCTTCTTAAAAAATGTGAACACTTTCCTTTTGTTTCATCAATTATTTCTTGAGTGATATGTTTTCTTCGCTTAGTTCATATAAATCACTAATCAATTCTGCTTCATAATTTTCTTCCTTTTCAATTAGTTTTTCTGTCTCATTTCCTTCATGAAATTCTATTTCAAGATGTCAATGTTTTTCACAATTAAAGAAAAACAACATACCTTTTGTGATTATGTACTCTTCATCTTCTGAATCTATTTGACATGGTGAACATAATTATTCTTGATCTATATCTGCATCTTCTTTGACATTTTCTGAATCTGCGATGGGTAAAGAATATATGTCATGTAACTTATCCCAAAGTTATTTGGATGATGAACATTTACCAACCTTTTTCTCTTACCAGATTAGGTAATCCTTCCCAGATGAAATCCATTGTTATTTTGTTATTCTTCTTCAATTCTTTCTTGGCTGCAGTCTTTTCCCTTTTTAAATTATCATATCCTGTAACAAATGATAGCCAAATATAATGTCCCTGTTCCTATAAAAATACGTTTGTCCTTCTGCTCCACATCTCATACTTAAAACCATTCTGACCATTAAACATTGGTATTAAATTATTAGAATAATCCATGATCTCCTTCCAATGGTTAAACTGTTTCTTGAATGAACCTGCTCTGATACCAATTGTATTACTGAGAGGGGGGGGTGAATCAATAATAGAGCAATGTAACCCTTTCACACCATAAAATACAAGTGTTATATCAATGTAACATTATCATCCAATAGTTGTAGAGTAAATAAACAATGAACAAATGAGAAATCACACACATACACAATACACCAGTGTTTTACGTGGAAACCCAAAGCTAGAGAAAGCCACAAAATGCTTTTTCTTATACGTCTTTAAGAATTACATTCATTGGAATCACGAACTTCCTTTGTTTTCTAGCTGCAACTGGAAGGAGGCTCCAACCCCTTATTTTCTCAGGCTACAACCCGAGGGAAGTTCCAACTCCTCAATTCTCTGGCTACAACTAGAAGGAGGCTACAACCCCTTATGTTCTCCGGCTACAAATAGAACGTGGCTACAACCACCTATACTTGCCCCATATAACCACCCTGATGTATAAGTAGAATGATGGAACCACTGTCACATTATCACTGTGACATATACTATTGTAAACCTGTACCAATCAACCTGCACCAAACAACCTATACCAATAACCTGAACCATGCATCAACCATGCATTAACCTGTACCATAAACAAGTGCATCAACCATTCACCAACCTGTACCAAACAAACTGTAATCAACATGTACCATAAAAAAGTGCATCAACCGTGCACCAACCTGTACCTCAACTTGTAATCAACCTTTACCATAAACAAGTGCATCAACCATGCTCCAACCTGTACCAAACAACCTGTAATCAACTTGTACCATAAATAAGTGCATCAACCATGCACCAACCTATACATCAACTTGTAATAAACTTAATGATATTTACTCACCATGATCAATCAATAAGACAACTCTCAAATATGTGCATCAACCGAGCATAACACAACAACTCATAATCATCACCAAGATCAATATGTGCTTCTAATAGTATACCAATACAAGTATGCTACATCATCCATAAACCATGTGCCAACAATACTACTAACAAGTGCCTCAAACCATGTACCAAGTATGCACAAATCATGTATCAACTACTCATCAACTATGACTCATGAATATGTACCAACATCATCATCTATACACCTCATGTATGTGCCAACTCATCAACTACTTGTCCAAACCATGTACCCAACATGTACCTCAACCAAAATCTCTCATCAATTTCATCATCCAAATCTGATTTGTAACTCTGTAATAGACCTGGTGTATATGATCACATACCTACAAACCTTCCTTAACTTTAACAACAAGAGACTAGCATTTTCATCAAACTTTAATTTAGTCTCACATGACTAGTTTTGGATTAGTCAACAACCCTAACTTGAAATAATCATAACTATGTACTTGTAATGAATAAATATATTAAAAAAGGACACAATGTTTTTCAGTGTGTTTTATGTAATTCCTCCAGGTGCCACTACTTGGAACCTCTCAAAAAAGGAGTTATAGCAAAAATGGCATACCTTGTTGAATTCTGGCTTATTTTAGAGATCGAACTTGTAGAGCATGCCAAGCGCGGAATATATATTGTATGGATCTAAAAATTGTACACAGAATAATAAATAATGTACTCTAACCAACACATTTGGTCTTACTGAATTTGGATCTATTATGAAGATGTTATGACATTTTTTCCCCGAAACTTCATTTTTAGACTAGTTTCAGAACTAGCTACAAACACTGTTTTCCACGAAGCGTAACTCCAAAAATACAATGAACCACAAGCTGAAATTTGTAACACAACTACTTGGATATGTTCCCTCAATGGAATCCCAATTTTACGGTCTGAATCATTCTAGAAAAAAAATTGTTGTGAAAATGGTGAGATGACCTGTAAATAACATACCTTAGAAAGCATCATCAAAAGAATTTATCCTCCCTTGAATTTCAACCTTCATTACTTCACCTTCCCTCTAAAATTTGGCCTAAATATCCTTTGGTTACCTCAGTCACCTATAGATATTCAATATTCTCAAGTGTTATTAAAACGAGATATCCTTTCCTCTTATTTATACTTTCATCTAGCTTCCTCAAGAGGTTACCTTTTAACCATCTTATTCCACTTTCCTTATTTTAGGGTTAACCCACTTCTAATTTCTCCATTAACTTTACTATTTAAATAATTTATATTTTATTCACTTTGAATTATATTACACTCATCACTTCACTTTATTATTTACCTTTTAAAATCTCTTAAACCACTTTGACTACTTTGACCTTTTGGGGCTTCTAGATGACTCATGAGGGTTCTCCAACTTTACATGGCCATAACTCTCTAACCATGAGGAGTTATGTGATGTTACACATACCACTTGAAATGGAATGAAATGTAATATCCATCTAGAATAGTATTTCCTACAAATATATCAAAACTCATACCATTATCCATCAAACAAACTTGGGTTCATTACCCAAACCTGGGTTCTCCAACTTCTCATGGCCATAACTCTCTAACCGTGAGGAGTTATGTGACATTACACATACCACCCAAAATGGAATGAAATGTACTATCCATATAGAATAGTATTACCTTAAAATATATTAAAACTCATACCATTATACATGAAACAACCTTGGGTCCATTACCCAAACCTTTGTGCTACCAGTATTCACTACCGGACTTTCTCCAAGGGTTGACATCAATCACTAAGGGTTGAAATAAATATACAATATCACTCTCCAATGGTTGACATCAATGACAACCAACAATCCATACCAACTATCCATCAACCTAAGCCAATTGTCTAACAATCTCCCCCTTTGGCATTGATGGCAACACTAACATTCATGGCAACACTTAGTCATGATAATATTCATGTCTATAGTCCTGATCAATGTTTCTATCTCTCCCCCTTTGAAATCCATGGAAAAGGGTATCTCCATTTGGGGCTTATCTCCCTGAATAAAATCTCCTTGGGGCTGCTCCCCCTGTCTACATGCCTTTGATTTTTCTTTGTGTTTATAAGTTTGTAATTACTCTCTCTCCCTTCATATGAATAATAGCTCCCCCTTTGACAAGGGGTATCACTTTGAAGTCATATAGCTCATTCTTCCCTTGTGACAATCAGTCCCCTTGGAAACATGCCTCTATGCTCTCTCTCCAAGCATTTACCTTTGCATCTGATAAATCTCTCCCCGTTTGTCATCAATGGAAAATGTATCTTTCCATCCAGGGTTGCTCCCCCTAACAAAACTCTTCCTAAAAATGATCTCCCAACTTGAATTGTCCTATTTATTGTGCTTCCTCATGTACATCTAAGACATATAAGATAATCATTCTAAAGAATTCACTTTGGAGTAGAAATTACTCCTAGTATCTAATGAAGACACTGAAAGGCTTCCTGTGGAAGCGGTTTTGTAAAGATGTGTGCCACTTGTTCTTTTGTGCCCACATATTCAACTCTGATGTTATTCTCTACAAACTGTTCCCGTAGAAAGTGATACTTGATTGGAATGTGGTTCATCTTGGATTTCATCACTGGGTTCTTTGAGACACTGATGGCACCTTTATTATCACAATAGATTGGAATGGGCTCATCATACTCAACTTGTATATCTGTCAAAGTTTCCACAGAACCTGTGTACAACATGCTTATGTTGCAATATACTCTTCCTAGGTTGTATATAATGATACTGATGATTGTTTATTGCTTAGAAAATATACTAAATACTCACCCAAGTAGAACGTTTCTCCACTGGTGCTTCGTCGGTCATCAATGCAACTTGCCCAATCTGCATCTGTGTAGGCAATAAGTGATAGATCCTTTCCTTTTGGATACCATAATTGATCCGGATTTTATGAGTAGAACAAAAAGAATACAAATTATTAAAATATTATTAACAAAGAATAATAGAGATACAATAAAACTAGTTTTCTATTCAATAAGGAAATAAAATGAAACTGTAAAATGCAGCGGAAAACAAGCTTGTTGGAATGGTGGCAACTTATCTGTAAGAAGAGATGTGACGACTTCGCTCATTAGAAAGAATATGATTACAATGAGGCTTTGAAGGAATTTTTACAATAAACATGAATGTCAAAAACCCTAGACATCCAAAAACATAACCCTAGGAGATGAAGTGCCAAAAGTCACGTGGGCCCCGTTTGGGTAAGTTAGTACATCAACTTCTCGGGGTTGTAACTTTTGCATACGATCTCTGTTTTAGGCGCACAATAGCCCGTTGGAAAGGTATTTCCAAGGAGATTCATTTTGGGGGATCAATTAAAGCCTTTATATATTAATGAGAAGATCTATCCTGAAAAACCTTCATTTAGGCCCTCAAAATGGTCCCGGAAGTTAAAAACTACTAAAAATAGTAAATTGCCAAAATTGTCAGAAAACTGATTTGAGTGAGTTAGAAAAGGTGGGTGGCCACCGATATCCAAATATATCAATCATCCATCCTTAGGAATAAATTGTCTCCATTGCGTTGAGTTCCCCCATCAGATGAAGAAATTTTTGTTGAATTTGGCCCCCAATGGGCCACTTGCCTTGGTGCAAAAGCTGCCCTGCTTTGACGACTTGATAAAGATGGATCCTTTGTTGTCGAGTGAACTTGATATGTGTGTACACAATATAATCACTAGATTCCTATTGCATGCATTCATGGTTGATATTTGACGCAAGAGTCGCGACCCTCACTGTCGGACCCTGCTTCTCACCAGGACCTTCTGTTTCTCACGGGCCCGAAGAGTCAACCCTCTTGTTCTCCCTCAGGAGTCCCTTACCCAAAGTAGGCTCCTTCAGAAATCTTCCCCTTCAGAAATCGGGATATCGCACTTCGGGAGTTCGCGGCTCATGCGAAACCAGTTCACATGCAGAGCAAAACCCCGAACCCTGATGGTCAACAGGTCAACTTTCCCACTCTCGGGATTTTCCCTATCGGGAAATTTGGAATAGCGATGTTATGTTACACTACCCTCTGAAATCCCCGAACCCCGAACTCTGAGTTGACGCCACCTGTCTTCCACTATATCCGGTGGACCCACCTTGCCGCGTCCTCTTCCTCACTCGTGCGATCGGGGATCGCGAGATCGCGGTTTCACCCATCACAATTCACTTGCATCACAAAACCCCGAACCCCGATTCTCCGATGCCACCTGTCAACATCCCAGGCGAGGCTTCTCGCCCTGACACCTGTCTCCCACACGTGCTATCGGGAAATTGCAACTCGGGATTCCGCGGGACATGAACTCTTACCTCGCCATTTCCCGAACGCCGAAACCCCGATGCCACATGGCTGCTTCCCGTGGAGAGACCTACACCTCGACACCTGTCTCCCTCTTGTTCTATCGGGATTTCGCGGTTCGGGAGTTCACGCCTCCTGAATCACAAGGTCACTGACCCTGCCAAGCCCCGAATCCCGACTCCTCCAGATCTTCCCCACGTGTCCTCCCTCCGATCAACGAATCTGGTCGATTCAGGAAATCGCCCGACGCGATTTCAAAGGGATTGAACCCTTGACTCTAGGAACGCCGAACGCCGAACCCCGACCCGTCGAGATCCTGCACCACGTGTCCCTCCTCCGATCAACGACTCTGGTCGATTC
>JASDQU010201670.1:0-12666 GCA_032191745.1 Picea mariana | reverse complement strand
GTGTAAGGAACAAAAACTTTTTATGGCCATTTCTGAATATGTTCTGGAAGAAGATGTGACAGTTCCCCTTGTTGAAGATCCCTCCCTTCCCTATGCTACCCAGAATCCCGCTGACCCACTTGAAGTTGACCCACTCATTTAATTGCATTCCCTCACTAGCTTCTCTGCTCCACAAACCCTCAAGCTCATTTGCTATATTAAACATATGAAGGTCATCATCCTTGTTGACAGTGGTAGCACCCACAATTTTATTCATCGCCGCATTTCCTAGGAAACCAATTGCTATATTCGTGCTATCAATAATTTTAAAATCATGATAGCCAATGGTGGATCCATGAAATGTGGTGGGCGTTTTGAAAATGTACGTCTTCAAATTGGACATTACCACCTGAAATCTCATATGTTTTCCATTGAAATGGGAAGTTGTGACATTGTGCTAGGTGTTGAATGGTTATGCACTTTGGGTCCCATTCTTATGGATTTTAAGGAATTAACCATGCAATTCCAACAGGAGGGACAAAGGTATCAATTCCAAGGTCTCACAGCTGGTTCTCCTAAGATCATCAGTTCCCATCGCATGGAAAATCTCCTTAAGAAAGGTTGTTCTCTGGTATTATTGCTCAACTCCATTCTATTCACGCAATTGAGACACCCTCTGTGCATATTGACCTCCAAGCTATCCTCTCCAAACATCAAGTTGTTTTTTCCACTCTGTTATCACATGTAGTTGTTATGGGTCATCCATCCTTATATTTTTTATTTTTTATCCTTAGTCTTGTTTAAGTTTTACTTTTGATCTCTTCCTTATGGTGATATTAGGTCTTAGCACAAATAAGTTAAGGTTGATGTTGGCTCATATCTTTGGTTTATGTCTTCATCGCCATCACCCTTATGCCACCATCACCCTCATGTCAACTCTTCCATTATTGCACCTGTGAGGCTTGTGTCAGCCAATCTCATTTTTTTCAGCATCCATGATTTAAAGGAAATAATTTGGGATTTAGTCATTTAAGGTTGTCTAACTGTTTTCTCAAAGATTTCAAATTTTCTCCTAGTTTGGCATTGCAGAAACTCCTAAGTTCAGACAGGCGCTGCGGAATCTGTTGCAGATTGGCTGGAAGAGGGGAATTAGAGGTTAGAGTTGTTGCAGGTGGTTCTATACAATCTGAATCATATCTATTGTTAATACATGGTGTCTACAAACACCTTGAGTTTTTAGAGCTCTGTTGAAGATCAGATTAAGGTTGTGCTTATGTTTCCCCTCCTTGGTGCTGCAAATTGAGGATCCACATTGCCAACCTGCCCCTTTTACCTTTTCTATCACCAATTCTTGGCTAGCTTCAATATTTTCAGCTTCTTTTACTACAATTGAGCCAATATTGATTTCAAATCCATTGTGCCTATCTCTTTCTTGACCCTTGTTGTGTATGCTACAAAATATGCTACAAATTATGTTGTAGATACCATGTTTGGTGCTTCGAACCTGTATAATAAACACAACATTGTTATCCTCTGATCATATAACCCACATCAACTATTTCCCTTTATACCTTCAATGGTTATTTCAAATCTAAATTCTGTCTACATTGAAAAGTTTAAGAGCCTTGCTTATTAAAATGGTGTTGACCTTACAAATGATGATGAAGTGGCTGAAAGGATATTGAAGGTGATTATCCTTGCATTTTAAAATTTTCAGGGAGATATTATATTTTCACCTACTAGAGGCATTTACAGGCTCATAGTCCATCTACTAAGACTTTTTGTGTTTTTGAGGATTCATTGCATAAAATAGAAAAACACAGAGATTTCATAGCGCCTGGCACTACGGAATATTCTACACAGACCGTTTTGTAGTTGAGATACCAAAGGCACTACATAATCACCTAGAGAGACACATAAAAGGCGCTACGGAATCTGCAGAGCAATTTTATAGGAGGGCACTACGAAATTTCCTGTCGCGTATATTGTTCCCAATTTGATAATAAGCCCAAAACAACGAAGTGGGTTTCTTTGAAATTTTTTGTGGAGGAAGATGATATCCCTATTGACTTGCTGACCAAATTTCAGGCTGGCCCAATTTGTAATCTGAGAGAAACAATTAAAACACTAGTGCGTTGTGAAATGTGCTACAAATTCTCTATTTTGCATAGTTGATTGGATATTCACCTTGTTGGGAGGTTGCCAGCTGTCAAGGAGGGTTAGAATGACTTCTCATGGATCAGTTAGATGTCAAGGGACACCTGCACCTAAGTTTTATCTCCATTAAGACCTCATACATTGAGTTGGAAACAATTCATTAAAGACTTCCAACAATTTCCTAAAAATTAGCAGTTTGTTGGATTTTTGTCTCTTTTGACTGTTGCCACCTATCTCCAAGGCTTAGAATCCAATGAAAGAGATGGGATTCGACCTCCTAAGGATATTTTGATGTTTTTTTTATTTAATGAAGGAGGGAGCTCTTCAAGAGGGTTTGGATTCATGAGCCAAGAGAGCTATAGAGAGTAGGAGCAGGAAGTTTCTCTATGTGTGTTCATTTGAAAGCCTGAGGGCATTTTATGATTGTAATCATTACTACTATTGGAGACTCATGAGAGTTGTGATTTCAGATTTTAATTCTTTTGTTTTATATATCTTCTTATTTGAATATATTGCAGATTTGAGGATCAAAGGCTGCCAATGATTTATGGATGCCTAAGCAGTAGAGGATATGTTGTATTTTTGCCCATCAGTCATTGTTTTATTCAAGTATTTGTTGATTTATTAAACTGAGAGGATCTTTGTTTAGTTAAAATTCTATCTTATGTTTTCCTTCTTCATTCTTCCATCTATCAGCATATAATCTTGTTTTTGGTTCAACAACTTTAGTGCCTTCAATGAGTAGAATGTTTATGACTCCATTGCCCATTGGTGTAGCCTATTGATCTGCAGTTTGTTGCCCTCTCCTTTTATTTCTCCATCTTGCTGATCCACCTATTCAAAACCAAAATTATCTTTTACATTTTGATGGGTACCGGGCTTATCCTCTATCAATCTGAGGGTGAATCTCAGTGCTAACATTTTTGGCGCCGTTTTCGGGGACGGATTTGAGCAGATTGAAAAGCTCCCTGGGAAGAATGACATTTCACAGCTCCATCTTTAGATGGTGACTGAAGTTGGACACATTCAAGACTGCACATTCACCATGGTGACTCCATTGTTCAGAATCTATTTATGACTCCACTAAAATGAGACAATTTAAATGGTTATGGAGGCTATCCTATCCAAGAGGTTTTCCCCACTCAATTTCTCAGCCATAGCTGGTTATCCAGATCCTGTGCCTCAAATTGATGAATGGAAAGATCTGCTGCCAAGATTTTATGAAGGTGAGAATGGCAGCCTTGTTGAGCATGTTCTAGAATTTCATGCCTTGATACAGCAGCTTGACATCCAACATGAAGACATATGTATGAAGTTGTTTATGTACTCTCTTCAAGGAGATGTTCGTATTTGGTATCAGTCTCTAAAACCTTCTAGAATTTATTCACTCATAGAATTCCATGTTGCTTTCAATTTGCATTGAAAAAGGTATTACTCCTCTGAGTTTCTTTTTCATGATTGTTGTGAGGAATATGAGAAACGAGTTCAAGCTGAATTAAGTTTCTCTCCTAACTATGAAGTTGAAGAAGATAACCTAGTCAAGGAAATCATTGAAGGATCATTTCTTTCTTCTTCTTGTTCCTTTGTACTGGATGCAGATTCAAATGATAGTTCTGATCATAAAAATACAGTAGATATTTCTCCTGACTATGAAGCTGAGATAAATGATAAGTTAGTTAAAAAAACTAGGGATTATTCCTCTCTGTTTTTTCCTAGATTTCCAGAATTGAAGGCAGATTTTGTTTGCTTCTCTTATGAAGAAAATGTGGAGGATATTTATGTTCTTGAAACAAATGTCTTTAGCATCCCTACTTATGATGAAGAAGTTGTTACAAATACTGACCAACAATGACCTATTTTTGATGAATATCCCAATGAAGATGATGATGAGCATAATTTTTTCATAGCTTCTCTATAACCTCGTAGCATGGTTCTTGTATATGATAATTATGAATTTGATCCTTGGGAGAGCGATGGAGGAGAAAAGGAAGAGCTAAATGTGTAGCTTATCTCATGTCCATCACTTATAAATGAGTAGATATCACTTGGGATTAACAAGCCTACATTAATTCTTTATCCACATGTACATGCTGAGAACATCAAACAACATGTGAGCAATGATGAAATAAAGGAGGTAACGTTTTACCAGTTTAGCATGCCTTATTATAAATTTTATGACCTTGTGGGGTTATATATGGAGTTGAACTTTCCAAAAGCATTGGATCCTACAAATTTAATCATATTATCATCATTTGGAGGTATTGTCAGTGTTCCAAAACATGTTTTCATTCTGATGTCATACTTCCCTTACCTTTTATGGATCATTTTCAGTGAAGAGAAGAATTATGTTACCAAACAGTTTGAGTGGGTATGGTGGAAGTTTTTTTTCCAGCTAAGCATTGTAAAAGTAAGTTAGAGTAGGGTATTGTATATAAATAAACTCATGTGCAATCTTTTCAGTTTTCAGTTTGCTTTTAGTATTTGAATAACGACCCCATATCCCTAGGATGAGACACTGAAGTTGCTTGTTCTTGGAAGCTCACAGGGAGCATGCCATCCCCTGTGGAGCCAATATTATCACATATAGTTGTTATGGGTGATTCATCCTTATATTTTTTTATTTTTTGTCCTTAGTCTTGTTTAAGTTTTACTTTTGATCTCCTCCTTATGGTGTTCTTAGGTCTTAGCACAAATAAATTAAGGTTGATGTTGGCGCATATGTTTGGTTTATGTCTTCATCACCATCACCCTTATGCCACCATCACCCTCATGTCACTCGTTGGCCCTCGACCAAGTTTTGGAGAGCCTTGGTCGTGTTTGATTATTTTTGGAACTTCGACATGCTAGTCAAAGACGGAGTTCCCAAGCAAAGCGGAGATCGCGGGATCTCGCCCCTTTTTGTGGGCTTTTTGGGTTTAGGGTTTATGTAACGGGTATGGGATGTCGACCCATGGGTTTTACCCATGTTTAGGCCCCTTTTGTAATGTATAAATAAGTATCTAGGCAATGTAAGAAGTATTCAGTTGTAAGCCAGTGAGCTAAGTGCAAATAGTTGTGAATTCTTTGTGCATACTGTGTGTTGAGAACTTGTAGAGCTAAGTGCAAGTGATTGTAAGAAGGCTCTGTGCTGTGCCAAGCTCGGGAAGGAGGATCTGGCGAGGTGCACGCAGATCTCCTGTCCTATGCGGTGTTGGTTTTTTGGCTCCGTGAAAGTAAGAATATTGAAAGAAGATAATAAAGAAGATGAAGATTTGGTGGGCGTAGCCCTACACTGGGGGTGAACCACGTATATCCTGTGTTGTGATTTCTCTGTGCGAATGATGTGATTTATGCTACTGTTGTAACCTTTATGTATGTAGATACATCTGCTGGAGTGGATTAGTGCTTAGTAATATGAATGAATGCTTGATTTGATCTATTTCTAGGTGCTAAGTGCTTATATGTGTTAGATCTCATGTCCTATGCGGAGTTGGTTTTGTGGCTCTGTGAAAGTAAGAATATTGAAAGAAGATAATAAAGAAGACGAAGATTTGGTGGACGTAGCCCCACACTGGGGGTGAACCATGTATATCCTGTGTTGTGATTTCTCTGTGCGATTGATGTGATTTATTCTAGTGTTGTAACCTTTATGTATGTAGATACATCTGATGGAGTAGCTTAGTGCTTAGTAATATGAATGAATGCTTGATTTGATCTATTTCTATGTGCTAAGTGCTTAGATGTGTTATATCTCTTGTCCTATGCAGAGTTGGTTTTATGGCTCTGTGAAAGTAAGAATATTGAAAGAAGATAATAAAGAAGACGAATATTTGGTGGACGTAGCCCCACACTGGGGGTGAACCACATATATCTTGTGTTGTGATTTCTCTGTGTGATTGATGTGATTTATGCTAGTGTTGTAACCTTTATGTATGTAGATACATCTGATGGAGTAGCTTAGTGTTTAGTAATATGAATGAATGCTTGATTTGATCTATTTCTATGTGCTAAGTGCTTAGATGTGTTAGATCTCCTGTCCTATGCGGAGTTGGTTTTGTGGCTCTGTGAAAGTAAGAATATTGAAAGAAGATAATAAAGAAGATGAAGATTTGGTGGACGTAGCCCCACACTAGGGGTGAACCACGTATATCCTGTGTTGTGATTTCTCTGTGAGATTGATGTGATTTATGCTAGTGTTGTAACCTTTATGTATGTAGATACATCTGATGGAGTAGCTTAGTGCTTAGCAATATGAATGAATGCTTGATTTGATCTATTTATATGTGCTAAGTGCTTAGATGTGTTAGATATTGTTGAATACTGCGTTGTTCTGTAATTCAGGTTTTACCTGTGATATAAATAAAGGGTTAAATACTAATGAATATTAACTGCTAAGTGATCTGTTAAGTATTGTGACCACACATCTGTCTCTCGACTAGGTTGTAGACACTTGATTCCCTGCCTCTACCTCGGGTGAGACTTCATCTACTTCGCAGGTGTTGTTGAAAGGGTCGATAGTTAGGGTTTTGTTGGTGTGTTGTTGAAGCGTTGAACCCTGGGTCTGCCCCTGTGACAACATCACCTCTTCCATTATTGCACCTATGAGGCTTGTGTCATCCAATCTCATTTTTTCATCATCCATGATTTAAAAGAAATAATTTGGGATTTAGTCATTTAAGGTTGTCTAACTGTTTTGGCCCCCCATCAAGTGAGGAAACTTATGTTGGATTTGGCCCCGGGTGAGCCACTTGACTTGTTGTAGGAGTTTCCCTACCTTGACAACCCGATAAAGATGGATCCTCTGCTGGCGGGTGCCCTTGACCCGTGTGTCCACTATATGATCAGTGGATGCTTTTTCCATGCATTCGGGGTTGAGCTCTATGGGTGTCATTTTTTCTGTGATCTTTGAGGTGTCCAATAATGGTGGAATATATGTTCAAAGGAGGTCCACATTGAACACTGGGTGTAGGCCAAGGAAGGGTGGAGTGTTGAGCTCAAAATCATTGCTACCCACAACCTTGGTTATAGTGTAAGGCCCATAGTGAAGTGGGTGGAGATTCCGATGGGGCCCTGTGAGACACTCCTTCTTCAAATGTAACCAGACTTTGTCACCAACCTAAAACTAGTGTGGTAGCCTGTCTTGATCATGGAACTGCTTGTACTTAGCATTGGATTTCTACAAAATATTCTAGACATGTTGGTGGATGTGTTGAATCCGTTCAATGAATCTGGTGGCTTTGTCGATCACAGACTAATCATGGGAAGAGTTTGTCTAGGTGGTAGAAATAGGAAGTGCAACATCAATGGGTCCCAATGGTTGGAATCCCAGACCCACCTGAAATGGGCTATAGCTAGTGGAGCTATGGAGAGCCTTGTTGTAACTGTTTTGAACATAGGGGAGACTCTCATCCCATGTACGTGTATTCTTATAATTGTACATGTGCAGGATGTGCACAATCATCTGATYGATGACCATTTTTTGGTCATCCRTTTGGGGGTGGAAAGCAGTGAATTTTGTGAGCTTAGTGTCCAACAGTGACCASAGACTCAACCAAAATGTGTTGAGGAACCTGTTGTCCCGGTCGGAGATGATGGTATTTGGTATCCCAAAGTGGACCCACACTCATTCGAAGAAGATCTTGGTAGTATTTGTCACTGTGGTATTCTTATTGCAAGCTATGAGGATGGCCATCTTCGGAAACYGATCAACAACCAAAAATACACAGTCATTTCCTTGCTTGGTGGACGGAAGGCCAGACATGTAATCTATTGAGATGGATTCCCAAGGCTTCTCAGGAGTAGGAAGAGGGGTGTATAATCCTTGCTTCTTGATGGATGGMTTGGAAATGGCATAGGTAGTGAAAGATATGATATACTTGATGACGTCTTGTCGAAGTTTTGGCCAATAAAAATGTTTTTGAAGAACGACCACAATTTCCTCCATGCCAAAATGTCCTGCCATCCGACTGTAGTGGGATTCCCAAATCAGATTTTCACACTTTCTTATAAGACCATAGAGATGGACCAGGTGGCATAAGAGTCCTTCCTGAATGTGAAAATCGAGGACAATCGCACATGTACCCAGGTGGCGAAGTTTGGATATTACTGATAAAGTTGGGGACACTCAGATGTTTCATGTCCACATGAATGGAGCACAGTGGTGAGTGCATCCACAGGAGGCCAACTGAGGAAGTCAGTGACATGATTTGAGATACATTTCTTATAGTTGATTTTGAGATGGAACTGTTGCAGGTAGGTGTACCACTTATGATGGCGATCATTTTGCAATTTCTCATGTGTTTGTATGAACTGCGAGGCTTGTGATCGGTGTGTATGATTGTCTCTTTTCCCAGAATGTCATGTTTCCATTGACGATAGCCTTGTACAATGGAATACATTTCCTTGTCATAGGTGGGGTATTTCCAGACAATATCTGAGAGTGTCTCACTATGGTATGCCACCGGATGATCGTGTTGAGTGAGAATTGTGCCCACAACATAGTCATATGCATCTGTCTCAATATCGAACAATTGTTGTAGATCAGGAAAGGAGAGTACTAGAGCTGAGGACAAGCGATGATTCAGATCATCAAATTCTCATTGTTGTTCCTTCCCCCACACTAACTTGGAACTGCCACCTCCCTTGGTCACCTAGCTGAGGGCCCATGCAATATGGGAGAATCCCAACACGAACCGTTAGTAGAAGTTGGCTAGTCCCAAGAAGCTCCAAAGCTCGATCAGTGTGGTCAAGGATGGCTAGTCACTGGTGACTTGGATCTTAGATGGATCAACATGTACCCCATGCTCATCAACAATGTAGCTCAATTATTGGACCTTGTTCATGCCAAAAGAGCATGTTTCCAAGTTGGCATATAGCTTGTGCTGCCGCAGAGTGCTCAAAACCTGTTGAATATGCCGCATGTGCTCCTCCCACATTCGGTTGAAGATGAGGATGTCATCCAAATATACCACCACAAAGGAGTTGGTGAAGGGTTTCAATACATCATCCATCAACCTAATGAAAGTGGTTGGTGCATTTGTTAATCCAAAGGGCATGACTAGCCATTCAAAGAGAACTTATTTAGATTTGAAGGTTGTCTTCCATACATAATTTGGTTCGATGGGAACCTAGTGGTAGCGAGACTTTAGGTCAATCTTGTTGAAGAAAGTTTCCCCCTTGAGTTGCTCAAGAATTTCATCAATTATGGGAATGGTGTACCAGTTCCTCACCGTGATTTTGTTTAAGGATCTGTAATCAATGCAAAGTTTCCAAGTCTTGTCCTTCTTCTACACCAATACAATCGGGCTTCTGCAAGGGGAGGAGCTGGGTCTCATGTGCCCCTTTTGAAGAAGCTCTTGGATATGATGCCTGATTTCATCATTTTCCATCAGCGGGTGATGATAGACTATTCCATTAGGTAGAGGTGCATCGAGGGTCAGATCAATTGGATTCTTGACTTGGCAGTGTGTCGGTACCCCTATAGGTGAGGCGAAGATTTCTCTTTGTTCTTCCATGATCCCATCCACTCGCTTCTGCTGCAAAGAGAGGCTTCATGTAGAGGCCATAGATGTGGAAATGACCTTATGTCTACTGTGCACATGGATCACAAAGAAGACAAACTTCCTAGCCTGTGAGATGACCTTACTGCATTGCTTAACAAAGATTAAAGAAATAGCAGTAGGAGGCGCTACCTCTGGTATCCTATACAATTGTCTACTCAAAGTAATAATAACAATGCAGGGTCTAGACTCATACACGACATGATGCTTCTAAAAATATGGTTGTCCTAAAAGAACATCAAAAACTTCAAGGGGAGAAATAGCACACAGTACCTCATCTTTGAAAGGCTTGATGTCATAGGGCAGATGGCACCGTTGGCTGACATGGAGATATATTCCTTGGCTAAGCCAACCGACGGTGTAGGGTTGTGGGTGCGGTGTCATTGGCAGGTCCAACCGCTTGATGACCTCTACTGAAATCAGGTTCTTCTGACTACCACTATCGAAAATGAAATGAAGTGGATCCTCCTTTACCCACATCTATGAGTGAAAGAGGCGTTCCCCTTCCTTTGGTTCTTCTGGTTTGCTTGGCCGTACTTTGGTGGTAGCGAAAGTGGCACTGGTTTCAACATCGATAATTTGCTTCCCTCCTTCAGGATTTGATTCGGAATCATAATCGGCCTCTGACTCAGAAACCTTCAGTCCAACCATGAGTGACTACTTGGAGTGACATTCTTCAGTGTTGTGCCAAGGGATTTTATGATACTCACACCATTTTCCCGTGTCCTTCTTCATCCTGTCATTTCCTTTCTTTTTTTGCGACTTGGACTGGTTTTCCCAAGGGTAGCCATCTCGAATTGGTCCCTTGTTGTGTGGGTTGGGGCCACCTTTTCCCTACTTCGGCTGTGAGGGGTTTGCAAATCCAAACGCTCTCCTTTTCTACTTAAATTTTGGCTCGATCTTGACCGCGTATCTATAATCCGTTCACAATGAGGTGATGTCTAGAAACTCCATTTTTGTTTTAATGTATCTATGGAAACATCATGGTATTTGAGCACCAGATGATGCTAAGAGTCTTTGATACCCAATTTAGTGCGCAGGTTATGGAAAATATTGGTGAAATCTGGTACTGTCTGGTCCCTTTCATGACATAGAGTGTTCCATCTGGTGTACTAGTCCTCGTAGATTCCAACATGGCAATATTGTTCTTTAATGGCATGCCAGAAGGAATCCCATGTAGAGGCCACCAAAAACATTGTAGATTCCTCTACGTCCCTTTGCTCAGAGTAAGTATGCCCCCAGTCTTTAACATGGGGAACGACCTTAAGTGAAAAAGTGATATTTTCCCTATCGAAAAAATTGTGGACCGAAAAATACCCTTCGAGCAGATTCAACCATTTATCTACAACATATACATCTATAAATCCTTCAAATAATGGAATATAAAAATTTAGTTGTACCTTGAAGGGGATTGTATGGTCGCTTGATGAAGATGCTTCTCCTATGGGAAGCCGTTGAAGGATCTGCGTGAATTTGTCCATCATTTCATTCCTTTGTTGTGCAAGGGCTTCCTCGACCAACATTTTAATAGGATCTCCTACTCCATCATCTTTCTTTTCATCCCCCATGGTTTTTTGTCAGGCTTAGCATGACCGATCTTGAAATGGATCGATTGGTTCGAGACCCAACTTCTTGTACCCAGATCTTGTCAGGGACATGCACGGATAAAAATAAATGAAGAGCACACCACTATGATACCACTAATCCAGATTTAGGAGTGGAATGAACTGACTAACAGATTGAATACAATAAACATAGAGATATGAAGAATAAAATAGATATCCAGTGAAAAATATCTTCTATTGAATAATGAAATAGGTTGAAACTGTTGGATTACTGAGAAGGGGGGTGAATCAGTAATAGAGAAATCTAATCCTTTTTAACCATATAATCCAAGTGTTATATCAATGAAGCATTATCATCCAATAACTGCAGAGTAAATAAGCAATGAACAAATGAACAAACATACACATACACAATACAATAGTGTTTTACGTGGAAACCCAAATCGGGAGAAAACCACAGAATGCTTTTTCTTATATGTCTTAAATAATTACATTCATTGGAAGCACCGAATTCCTTTGTTTTCTAGATGCAACTGGAAGGAGGCTCCAACCCCCTAGTTTCTCAGGCTACAACCTAAGGGAATCTCCAACTCCCCAATTCTCTGGCTACAACCAGAAGGAGGCTACAACCCCCTATGTTCTCCGACTACAACCGGAAGGTGGCTACAACCACCTATCCTTGCCCTGTCTTGCCACCCTGAAGTAGAAGTAGAATGATGGAACCACTGTCAACCTGTCACTGTGAGATATAATGTTGTAAACCTGTACCAATAAATCTGAACCATGAATCAACCTGTACTTCAACCTGTAATCAACCTGTACCATAAACAAGTGCATCAACCATGCACCGACCTGTAATCAACCTGTACCATAAACAAGTGCATCTAATCATGTACCAAGTATGTACCAATCATGTGTCAACTACTCATCAACTATGACTCATCAATATGTACCAACATCATCAACTATACACCTCATGTATGTGCCAACTCATCAACTACTTGTGCCAATTCATTATGCATGTATTTTGCAAATTTATGGCTTAACCTGTCATCATCACTACCAAAAATAATATCATCAACATAAACTTCAATTAATAAAATATTACCTTGATGTAGAGGTTGTTGTCCGCACTTCCTTTTTTGAACCCTGCCTACTGCAAATACTTATTTAGTATGGAGTACCTTGCTCTAAGAGCTTGTTTTAGACCATACAAGGCCTTCTTTAATTTACATACATAGTCTATGTTCTCTGACAACTGAAATCCTTCTGGTTGTTCATTGTAGACTTCTTCTTCAAGTTCCCCATTCATAAAAGCTAATTTTACGTCCATCTGATATACTTTAACATTTTTGGAGCATGCATAAGCTAAAAGTAAATGGATTGCTTCCATTTTGGAAACTGGGGCAAATGTCTCTTCAAAGTTG
>JASDQU010201669.1:8028-19057 GCA_032191745.1 Picea mariana | reverse complement strand
TCACCTCCAGGTTCTCGGAGACTCGAGAGTCATCATAGATTGGATCAATCAAAAGTGTAATCTCCAATCCGTCCATGTGGAAGGATGGAAGCAAAAAATGCAGCATCTATCAAAACTCTTCACCGATATCAACTTCCACCATATCCCTAGATCGCACAATATCGAGGTGGATGCTCTCTCCAAGAGAGCTCTAAGCGAAGTGGTTGAAAGACTCTCGATCTATCACTGTGATAGAGGACAGGAGAGCCCGATTTCTTCCATCAATATCTTCGAATTATAATGGCTAATTCGTTTTGCTTGAGGTCAACATGGTAAGCCGTGGAGATAGCTGCTTTGTTTTTTGACTGCTCATAGAGGCGAAATCAAGATGTCAGTAAATTGGCTAGCTATGAAAGTAATGAAACGAATATAGATCACTATCGGTCCCTCGGAAGCACTGTATTTATTTTAAATGTACTGGTCCTATCATGGTTATCGCACTGATCTAGCTTACTCAGCTGGCTACTGCACATTGTAAATGAATTTATACCTTTTATAAATTTTAGAAAATTTCTCTTGGGAAAAAGCATCCAACAAATAATAATTTATTTTCGAGGAAGCAAGTTTTCTCACCTAACGATTCGACGCCACTTTTTCAAAGAATATCTCAATCCCATGTTTAAATATCCAACTCTATATCTATATGTTGTAACCTACGTTGTCTGCCCACATCTGCACATCATGAAAAAAACCTGCTCTAGTGGGACCTTTTTAGGATCTTACCTTGATTAGTGGCTCTTGAGAGCTTTGTTGATTCATTGAGCAATTTACTGTTCAACTCTTCATAAGGCCCCTCCCTACCTTTCTTTTGTTTCTATTGCATGGTCCTTTCCTCTCTACTTTTTTATTATTATTATTATTATTACATGGTCCTCCTTCCTTAGCATTCCCTCGATATATAAGCATGATAAAGGCAATAGCACCATCTCAACAAGATTTTTTTATTAATCAATGATATTCTTCAATTCTTTACCACCCTCTTTAAAGACAATCTATGTTGGTAGATCACTTTTACTAGATATCCACAACATCATTCGGGAATATTTTGAAAGTCTAAGGTTTCAAAAGCAGGGTAATGGTACTCTCAATTTGTTAATGACACTCTGTTGATAGGGGGTGTCTTAATGGTCACAACTCAAAGATTCAAGGATATCTTAGACTCCTGCCTCGACAGTATGGGTTGTTTAATGAACAAGCAAAAAAACAATATTTATGGATGGAATGCTTCTCATCATCTTTATTCAACATAGCACATGTTTTGGAATTCTCGATGGCTACTTAATGGAAAAAAATAATATATTTGGGTGTTTGGATTGCCTTAACTCAATCTTCTATATCATATTGGACCCATGTCCTACAAAAGATCAATGTCTCTCTCTAATGAGTATTTTTCACCCTATTTAATCCTTACCCCATCATACACTTTCTGATCATTCTTACAACTATTTTGTCCCCAATAATGGGTGAAATATTCACTCGAAACGTTCGGCGTTTCAAAAGATGAAACACAATTAAATCTCCAGAAGATGCACACACTATTAATCCATCTAGTTGGGTGGCTTTGATGAAAATGCACCTATATTCCCTTGCTTCACCCTTCTAGTTCCAATTATTATCATGTGGAAAATTAGTAAAGACATAAGAATATTCTTATGGAAGGGGGAGAAACCACCAAAAATAAATAGAATTTGTATAAATATTCTTTCAAAATAATTGTGTTACTTTTTGAATTGATGTTTTGGACTAGGACAATGATGGGACACATTGTCTCGGTTCGAAATGTCAAATAAAAAACAAATGTGATTATTCCAAAAGAACCTTTATACAAAGATATTAATTGCAAAAGCCTTAGACTTGAAATATCATTTGGTTAATTGGAAAACTGATTAGGGCCTATTTTACAGGGGAACATTGGTCATAATAAACCAAGCCCTCGGGGAAAAATATGTTGAGAGTAGTATAGTTTAAGAAATTGAAATGGTGGAAGTAAATCATACACAAAAAAAATCTGTCACAGTTAGTTAAGAAGCCTAGATAGTCTGCTTTCTAATGCAAAAGGCTCTATTATCTGGCGACCGTGCAAAGATTTTGTGTCCCTCATTCAACCTTAACTATCTTGGACTCATGGAAATGGCAAATCCATTTGATTATGGGATGGAAATATTCATGGACGACCACCTCTCTCTCAAGCACAAAATATGGAGGAGCTTAAATCATGGTTAACTATGTAAATAATCTACTCTCTATATGATCTCTCTCACTGGGAACAAAATGAGGATGAAAAATGAATGGGTTGGTAAATTTTTCAAGCCTTTGAGGAGTTAAAAGAACCTCTCTATGCCTTCTTTAATATGCTTTGAGGAACAACCCTTGTTACCAAACTTACATGGGATAATAGGAGCCGAGGAAAAAAATGGTGAACCTTTCTCTATTAAACTTAGATATGAAACCATCCTCATCTCTCAAATTGCCCCTTCATTGTTCATCTTTTGGAAGAGATTCTAGGAAGGACAATGTCTTCAATAAATTTGGTTCTTTTGTTGGCTACTAGTGCAAAAAAAGATTCTAATGTTAGAGAACCTTTGTGAATGAGGGGTGCAAGTTCGTTCTCGCATTCCTCTCTAACATTACGGTAGAAGAAATTACTAATCACGTGTTCCTTCAATGTCCCTTTGTTATTCAAGTTTGGCACCTTGTTATGGGATATCTTGGACATCCACTAGAAATGCCCAAGTACTAGTTGTTAGAATATTGTGCTCGTTTCACCATAGACAATGCTACACCATTGTCACCCAAACATAGGCACAAAGCCACCCCCGAGTACCTTAACCTTTGCTAGATAGAATGATTCTGGGAAGCCACACTAGAACCAATAGATAAACCGAGAGAGCATACCTTCTCCAAGGTAGTGCACAAGTAAGAGTACCAAAAGGCTGAACAAGAGTGCACTGCACCACTGCAGTTGTTGTTGCTCCTCTTCCAGACTTGTGCACTACTTCTGTTGTTACTACACTTCGAAGATATGCACACCAATTGAGTGAGTGTGTGTTTTTACCAAATGAGCTAAAGTGCCTTCTATTTATACTAATCTGGCCATGTGAACAAATGTCTCTTCAAGCAAGGCCGACCTATCCTTTTCTGCATATAATGCTTCAATATTACTTATTCTGCTGAGCCGACTTGTCTTCCAATGTTTTCACACATCTGTTTAGGTTTTCTCTTGCTTATAGAATATTCTATTATAGTCAAAGGTTTATGCATGGAGGTTAATACCTCCTCCAACTACCAAAACATCAACACTCCCTCTTAGCTAGGGAGGTATTTAACCATGATGTTCCCTTCTGGTCTTCATAGCCTTGCTCGCTATGCCATGATCCTCTCGTCATGGTTATGTAGACCATGCTATTGGTAGCATCATTACGTCACACATGACTACACCTATGTGGACCTACCAATCTCGTCGAGGGACCACGACCCACTAGAGAACACTAGAGATACACCTTGTAGTGTGTGTCACCATCATCGTCATGGGATACACCCACATGACATGCTCACCCATGGCTACACCCATGCCATGACTATCATCATTGTTCATCTATCGCACATGGCATGGGAAATACCTACATGGTCTTGCAGACCTGTAGCATCACCAGAGCTACACAGGCTATCTCATGATCACCCAGATCATATTACGAGCAACACCATCACAACCATATAGGTTCTCAACTACGCCACTAGCATACTAGACTGTCTCACTGGTGTAGCAACAACTCGACATACTAGACCATCTTACTGGAGTAGCCTACAGCTTGGAATAAATCCTACAACTCGACATGAAGCCTACAACTCGAAACAAGGCCTACAACTCGACACAAGGCCTACAACTCGACATGAAGCCTACAACTCGGTACGAAGGCCTACAACTCAGTACGAAGGCTTACAACTCGGCACGAAGGCCTACAACTCAACATGAAACCTAGAAATCAGAACGAAGACTACAACTTGACACGAAGGCCTACAACTCGACACAAAGCCTACAACTTGGCACGAAGGCCTACAATTCAACACAAAGCCTACAACTCGGCACAAAGGCCTACAAGATCCTTCTTTTCAATTTTTTCCATCAACTCCCTCTAACTGAGAGAATCCTCGAACCATGCTTCCATCTGCTATTGCCCCTATGCATTCTGAAAAGT
Source organism: Picea mariana (assembly GCA_032191745.1). NCBI lineage: Eukaryota > Viridiplantae > Streptophyta > Pinopsida > Pinales > Pinaceae > Picea > Picea mariana. The sequence continues at coordinate 14,822 of JASDQU010201669.1, read as the reverse complement.
GTCACGAAACCTTACTTCTTCCTGATCACTAACTCCCTCTGAAGTTTGACTCCCTTTGAGTCCTTTCAAGTCTTTCTTTTCTATGGTAAACTTCCTAGAATACGTAGGATAACCTACCCGAAACAAGAACAACAAGAGAAAAAGTAATTCCAATATAATAACATTTTATATAAGAACATATCAATTTCATGGAAATTCATTATAACATTACCAAGATGTCTTGCCTGAGAACAAGAACAAGAAATATCTCCTAGAGGAGATGTTAGTTCATATTGCAATTAAGTACAGTAAGCATTTATATTAATAGTACATGCTACTAAGTATTCATTTGTTCCTAGCATTAATAAATTCTAAAGGATTGCAATACTCACTTAAGAAACAATAATAAAAATACAAAACCTGATATGTAAACCTAGAGTCTGGCTATTGTTCCGCTTGAGTTGCTTTTCTTCTGAGACAAGTATTCTTTCCAACCAGGAGAGTGTGTTTTTCCTCTAAATGTATTAGATATGAGATCCTTTTGGCTCTACGATTTCTTCTTGGAAAAATATCCCTTCTCTTTCCAAAGATTCAGATCTGCAGTAGTTTCTTTTTATTGTTTCTCCTACTCCATGTTCATGTTCTTGGAAGCTCCAAAAATCAAACTCTTCATCCTTTGACTCCTGCTCTTCAGTCTGTGGTTCCATAATTTTTCCCTTTGTTCTTTGCAAGGATGATGTCAATCCTTGTCTTCCATTCTCTACCAAGAGACCATGCTTCTACTGCATCGGTTTGATTTCATGGAGGAAGTCATGATTGTATTTGACTTTGACCTTGACCAATCTTTTGACTTTGACTAGTCAAACCTTGACTTTGACTAGTCAAATGTTGACTTTGACCCAAAAATTCAAATTTGATGTTTTTGATGGCTGAGGGCACCAGGAGATGTGCTGGGTTATGGCACACTAAGATATCTAATTTAATTATGCCAAACACTTCACTTAAAGTTCCCAAACAATTAGGTTAGGGTTTGTTGTTGGTGCAAGATTAGAAACCCTAGTTGCAACTGCAATTGTGCTACAATGAGCTTGACAAAGAGTTTTGGCTCTACCTTCCAGTGGTTATATTGTTCCAAAGGTGGTGTGGTCCCATAACCTCTTAGAATATTGTGCTCGTTTCACCATAGACAATGCTACACCATTGTCACCCAACCATAGGCACAAAGCCACCCCCGAGCACCTTAACCTTTGTTATATAGAATGATTCCGGGAAGCCACAATAGAACCAAAAAATAAACCAAGAGAGCACACCTTCTCCAAGGAAGCGCACAAGTAAGAGTACCAAAAGGATGAACAAGAGTGCGCTGCATTACTGCAACGACTGCTCCTCCTCTTCCAAACTTGCAAACTACTTCTGTTGCTACTGCACTTTTAAGATATGTGCACCAAATGAGTGAGTGTGTTTTTACCAAATGAGATAAAGCACCTTCTATTTATACTAATCCGTCCATGTGAACATGTGTCTCTTCAAGCAGGGTTGACTTGTCCTTTTCTGCATATAATACTTCAATATTGCTTATTCTACTGAGTCGACTTGTCCTCCAGGGTTTTTACACATGTGTTTAGGTTTTCTCTTGCTTCCAGAATATTATATTCTAGTCAAAGGTTTATCCATGGAGATTTATACTTCCCGCAGCTACCAAAACAACAACACTAGCAGTTTCTTAAGAAGCAACCATTGAAGCAGGGATGGCTATCAATTCCAAAATTTATTTCCTAGAAAATTGGCTTGCTAGAAATCAAACTTTGTTTTGTGAAGAAACTCCCCTTAAAAAAGTGGTGTATTGAGCATGGGGCCTACTAGATGAGATGCTTATTTACAAAGGTGTGGGGATTATTCAATTGTCACTCTATGAGAAACATGAGAAGTATTGGATTCAAACATTGCTTACTACCTCTTCCTCCCATTCATAGATCAAAAGCAATAGACATGTGAAGGAAAAACATTGGTAACTTTGAATGTCAAAGCTAGAATTCAAAGCATGGCAAGAAAACATAAATCATCATATCTTATTCTCTAATGGAGCTTCAAAGAGAAATCTAGGAGTGACAAGGCGGGGGAGGGGTGTCTATGACCCTAAAAGAAGGAAAGACTTGGGATATGTTGTTATGTAATGAATACCCCAAATAGCATAAAATTAGAAAGAAGAAGTAACTCCATGACTTCAGAATGAAAGAGAATTAATGAATAAGAAGCCTCTTTGAAGGGGCTACCTCCTTTTTCAATATAACACATGCACAAGATGAAATTATCTCTAAAACTAGGTCTCATTGGTATATATAGGAGAAAAAGGGTACAATTACATTTAAGGGGCCTAGTTGACTATTAAAGGACACAGCCAACCAATAATGACAACACTAATATAACAATATCATTGGAATGTCTCAATATTGAGGGCTCAACATGCCCCTCCCATTCATATAAGTGTTTCTCTCAATGCTTGATTAGATGTGGATATTTCTTCATGAATAACTCATCTTTCCATGTTGTGTCTTCTATTGGCCTATTTTTCCACTGAATGAGGTACTTAGCAATTGCTCAATTTCATAGTTGTTTTATCTATGCTTCAAGAATTGTTTTAGGTGCCAATATGGTTTTCCCTTCTTCATCAATGTTTGCTAAAATAATATGAACTGAAATCTTGTCTTCAATTACCTTCTTTAAAAAAAACATGGAACACTAGATGAATGCATGAAGATGGAGGCAACCCCAGTTTGTAAACCATACTACCAATCCTTTGCAATACCTTGTAGGAACCATGGTACTTGATTGTAATTTGTTGTCCTTGTTTTGTTTCTTGAGGGACATCTGTTGATATGGTTGCATCCTTGGAAATATGTAATCACCCACTTAAAATTTCTTTTCAGTGTGATGTTGATAAACTTATTGTTTCATCCTATTTTGTGTTATAACCAAGTTACCATTCAATAGTTGGAGAACCTCTTGTTGGTGTTCTATGTGATCCTCCACTGCTTGAACCTTAGCTTTCCCTCTCAAGTGTGATGTGACTAATGAAGGATGATACCATGCCATAAATGGGGACATTTAGGATGATGGAAGAAAGTGTTGCACCACCATTTTTCTAGGGGTAATCAATCACTTGGCCTATTATTTATGTTTATTAGACATAAAGCAACGAAAATGACCTTTCATACACTTATTCACAATCCCAGTTTTTCCATAAGATTGACGATGGAGAGATGAGCTATGATCTAATTTAGTACCCGAACAATAAAATAGGATGGTCCAAAATTAACCATGAAAATTGGATCTATATCATTTACAATAATCTTGGTGTTTCCATGGATGCTACAATGACCATTATTGCTTTAAAAGGATGAGAAAGTGAGAAAAAATGGGCATTCTTTGTGAGTCGATCCACCATCGCCATGATGACACTTTTTATTTCAAAGTCTGGTAGACTTGTAGTAAAATCCTTTAAGACTTCTTCCTAGTGTTGACTTGGTGTGGGTAATGATTCTAAAAAACATGGGGTCTTGATTATATCTCCTTTGTTCTATTGGAAAACCAAACATTGTGCCACAAACTTTTAAACATTGGTTTTAATACATTCCCATAAAAAATCCTTCTTGATCATATGGTAATTTTTTAGAAATGTTGAGTGTCCCCTATAGGAGAGGTATGCAGTTCTAAAAGGACCTTCTTCTTGAGTTGGTAATTCTTACATAAGCATAGGTGATCCTTAAATCGAAGTAAATCATTCTTCCATGAAAATTTATTTGATGCACTAGGGTCCTATTGTAGCTGTCGAATGAGCTTCAGTGCCTTATGGTCTCCTTGCCATTCTATCCTTGCTTCTTCCACCTGCTCAATTTGTAGAAGGGAAATAGCACAAAGTAAGGCCTTAATATTTTCTTCTTTCCTTTAAAATACATCTTCCACCACATTATGTATCCATGTTTTATATATAATTTCAAAGTCATAACCTAGCATCTTTATAACCCATTTTTGTTTCTCTTCTAAAGATAGTCTTTGTTCCAAGAAGTATTTCAGAATATCATGATATGTTTTAGCTTGAAATGTATTCCTATTAAGTAAAGGAAACATTGATTAATTGCATGTAGTATGGCCAACATTTGTTTCTCATAAATGGGTTTGAGTACGCTTCTTTCTTTAAGTTGGCAGATTCCAAAGGTAAGTGGCCATCCTTCTTGTATTAAAACTACACCAATGCCTTGCCTTAGGCATCACACTCCACAATAAAGGTTTTTGTGAAGCCAAGTGTGGATAGGATAGGAGTTCTACACATAGCCTCCTTAAGTTTTTCAAAATCTTGGGATTTCTCTTGAGTCTAATAAAATGCATTCTTTTTCAATAACATTGTTAGAGGTGTTTCTATTCAACCATAATTCTTGACCAATTTGTGGTAATAACCCATAAATGCTAAGAATCCTCTAAGATTCTTTAAGGTCTTGGGAGTTGGCCATTCCACCATAGCCTTAGTTTTGTTATGTTCGACTTTGACACCCTCATATGAGATCAATTATAACCCAAATATTCCATTTCTTGAACACTAAAGGCACACTTGGAAGGATTTGCATACACTTTTTTATCCTCCCTTATTTTTAAGACCATGTCAACATGTTGTACATTCTCTTCCCAAGATTTGTTGTAGATTAGTATATCATCAAAAAATACTCACACAATTTTTTTGAATAAGGGTTTAAAAATAGAATTCATCAATCTTTGAAATGTGGAAAGTGCATTAGTAAGGCCAAACAACATCACCAAAAAATCATAATGAGCTCCATGTGTTCTAAAGGTTGTTCTGGGGATATCTTCTTCCATCATTATGATTTGATGATATCCAAAATGGAGATCCAAGTTGGTAAATAAAATTGATCCTTGCAATTCATCTAATAATTCATCAATGCTAGGAATAAAAAACTTATCTTTAATGGTGATCTTGTTTATCACTCTATAATCTAGACACATACGCCATGAAGCATCCTTTTTGTAAACCATCACCACCAGTGTAGATAAATCACTTTGGCTAAGTTGTATGATGTTATCCTCTAACATTTCTTGAACCATACACTTAATCTAACTCTTTTGAGAATATAGGTATTTTTAAAATCTGATGTTAGGTGGAACACTTATCGATTGCAAGTGAATATGATGATCATTATCTCTAGTAGGTGAAAGACCTTTGGTCATCTTTGGAAACACCTTGAATGATTGTCAATAACTCTTTGGAATTCCAAGGCAATGGAGGTTTTATCTATTTGAACTTATAATGAGCACAATTATGCAATTACATCCTAGTGTCCCTTTTTAATAGTTATGTCATGTTGTTATATCTTATTACTTTAGACGGTTTCCATTGGATACCTCTCAATTCAATTTCATTTCCTTTTGAGGAAAATCTCATGAAAAGTTCTTTAAAATTAAGAGCTAGTGTTCCCAATGATTGTAACCATTGGATCCCTAATACAACATTTTTGCCTCCCATTAGATTGCAATCATTAAAATATCCAAAAAATACTCCCCCGTAGTGAGCTTAATATTATGGCACTTCCCTAAGCAATTTATGGTACCTCCATCTGCAATCGATACTTGAAGTTTTGGTGTTGGATATATAAAGCAATTGAGAAGTTTGGCTAATTTGCAGTTAATGAAGTTATGGGTACTCCCAGAATCAATCAACAATATCACTTTTTTCTTTTCAATATATCCTTTTATCTTGAGAGTTTGAGGAGTTCTAATGCCAACCAACACATGACAAGATATGGTAGGAGTAGTCTCTTCTATTTCTAGATATTGATACAAGTCATTTTCTTGATCTTATTCCTCTTCACAATATATGGATAATAATTTCTTCTCACCACACTTATGCCCCTTATTGTACTTGTTGTCACAATTGAAACATAGTCCCTTTGTTCTTCTTTCATCGATTTTCTAAGGTGTCAACTTTGTAGGCTGATTGAGGTTAGGAGAGGGAACATGGTGCTCTCTATAGGTGTTAGTGGCCACTCTTCTAGTAGCCATAATTCTACTTTCAAATTTCATTGCCACTCTGAAAGTATACTCCTAGGATTTAGGTTCCAAGAGATGCACCTCATGTTGAATTTTATCCTTTAAAGTGCCCATAAATAGATCCAACAAACTATCCTTTGGAATGTTCTCAGAATCTAAGACTTGCTTTTGAAATTGTTGAATGTGATTTGTAATTGGACCTCGTTGTCAAAGACTTATCAATTGGCTCAGAGAATGTGTTTCTCTTAATATACCCATAATGTGTTATTAATTCATCTGTAAAATGGACTAAGAGACAATATAATGTTTTTTGTGTTTTACAGATTCATCGATATTACACAAATTGATCAAGTTCTAAATACAAGGATGCAATAGTTACCTTTTGTAAACTTGGCACTTATGTAGATCAAGGAATAATCAATCTAGAATATCCATGTTATAGGATGTTTTCCATTAAATTTCCACATATCGATCTTGGGAATGAAATAGTTCCTTGGTCTTGAGTTGAACCCTCAATGATGAAAATATTGGAGTGGTGAATGATCAAGATTCTGAGACTCAATCTTGGTGTTATCTAACTGTGTTAAAAATTTCCCATGTGTAATTGTGATTCTAAAAAATGTGTAACTTTCTCATGATTTTCGTAGTTTATTAGCACTTTTAGGAAGCCTCTCATCTAGTGTATGTAAGAGCATGGATTCCATGGAAAATGTAATCGTTCCATCTTTTGATCTGTTAACTTTTTCATTTTATCTTTC
>JASDQU010201668.1:22075-37855 GCA_032191745.1 Picea mariana | reverse complement strand
AGTGTGGAAAGTGACAAGTATGGTTGGGAGTGGTATGATGACTTTTCAAAAGGACCTCCTAGTAACACACCTATCCCTAAGGGTGACCCACTTACTAGGGCGCAATGTCAACCACCAAAGTGAAACAGGGAAAAGAGAATAATGTCCAAGCAAGTGTTACATAATCAAAAGAAGTAATAGATGCAACAAACCCAAATGCCTCAAATATTGAAATGACACTCACCATAATACCTGACTTGTACCTCATGGAGCAAGACCCAAAGTCTTCCGGAGGCCAGTTGATGTGGTGGATACCGTCGTGACGAACCTGGAACTGTGGTGGTGAGGCGGGTCTCTGTCTGTGAAAGTGGACATTTCTAGTCAAATTGTCTCTCGGTATTCCATGTTTGCAACCTTAGGGCCTCAATACACCTTCTCCTTAGTTATCCCTAGGAGTTGGGGAGAACATTTTTCTCCTACTTGGGGACATGTGCTCGTCATAGAGTGCATGAGAATCACAACATATCCTCATGGACCTGTGCCTACATTGAAACAAAACACTGTAAAATCTAGGGTGGTTCTATCACCCTTCGTCACAATGGATGAAAATCCTCACAGAACAAATTTGCATCCCCAAAAGGGTACATATCAAGGGACATCCAAAGATCACCCTGAGTATGTTATGACAAGTCATCCTCGAAGGGGAAGAACAAATATGTAACCATATCATCACTATGTTGCCAAACATATGAATCATACATGTATGAAGACCAGTCCTCTAACGATGAAAACTCAAACCCTTTTTCTTAAGAGCTACATGTTGAGAACTCAACACACCCTAAAAGATTTTGCAAAATTTATTTCTTTTTGGGTACCACTTATCATTTTTTGAATCAGAGTCAGTATTGTGGGATGCATGAATTTATATGTTGTTGTTGAGTCTTGTCATTGGTTATTATTTTTTGGCTTGAAGTTATTGACAGATTAATATTTTTTAGTAACATGACATAAAAGGCCTAAAATGTACACGACTTAAACTTTTTCAATGGTCGTTGATCGACAATTTCTGGTCTATAATACAGTTCTTTCAAATAGCCGATACGTTTTCGACATCGCCGAAATCCCATATATAAATAAAAAATGCAGACAACCATAACAAATCGTCGATCGTCGATACAGTTTCAGCATCGACAAACTCCGAGGGTCGAAACGACAAAAACATTGACCGACTCAAAGTGTCAATCGTTGATCGTTGATACATAATCGACATCGATAGGATAGGACTTTGTAGCTAGGGATGTTTGTTTAAAGAAAGTCACGAATGTCAAAAAACGTTTCTCACGAAGAGGTAAAAATCATAAGCCACATGTATTTTCCATGTTAATAGTCTGTATGACTCAGTCTCTTCCCCGCATTGTCTTTTGAGGTTCTCCCGTGTCATATTTGTACTTCCATGTCAACATTTCCACGTCAGCATTGTACGGGGATTTTAATCGGCATCGGAACTTTTGCCTAAAGGTATCAACGAAACATGTCTAAGGAAAACTGCTGACGTTGATTCACTCATTTACTATTGGCAGACTGATAGGTCACCAAACACTGGGGTTTTTCGTCGAACCTTCATCATTCTACATCGGCAATCCTGGCTGATTTGTGCTGTTGTTCCATTCAAAATACCCTTTTTCCTTTTTTCCCAACGCCAATCATACTAGTTTCTTGTGAACACGAAAAGACATGGGGATTTGATGGGACACCCCTAGCTGAGGTAAAACAGATTTGTGCGTTTTGGTAGACAAATTAAATTTTTGCGCAACCAACACCACAATCCCACGCATCGGCTGACCGTTGGAATTTTAATTCTCCGATGAACTACGAAAACCCACTCCTGCGCCACCAACCTACATTGCATTTAATTCTAAGCACGGTGTAGATTTTGTAATAGATTGCACATATTGCATTTTCACTCCCGAATTTAAGACTTGATGTGACAAGGTAAGTATATGTTCTGTTTAAATTTACAAGGTCATACCCAAACATGCTATTTTGTTCGCAAATCACGTATTCCCCGAATCAGACAAAGGAGCAAGAGACAACGTCGAGGAGGTTACAACCCGCTCTCTGACTTTGATTACCAGCAAGACCAGGCTAATTTCTTACAAGAAAGAGGTAAGCATTGTGTTTATTATTTCTGCACTTTCGATTTATTCAATGACTCTTGTCAATGTTCGCTAGCTTCTCACTATAACATTCTTTTCTTTTCTGCAAGAAAATGCCTCCAAGAAAGCCAAAGACCAGGAGCTCACCTAGAACACCCAAAAAGAAGGAAGAAGAGGTCGGCGAAGGGTCTACACTGGGCACTGCAAGAGAACTTGATTTTGTCTCAAAGATAGAATCAATTATCCGCACATCCACCAAAAATAAATTTTCCCAACCTTTGTTGTTCGACAACACAGAGACAAGCATTGGATCTAAAATGGTGCTCCTGCATTGGGGAGACTTGTTTAACAAAATAAGCCAGGAGAACTATCTGGATTTCACACCCCACAACAACCCGAACGTCAAAATATTGGATGATAAAGTGTTCCTGAACATGAGGAGATCATACCTACATAAGGTTGCCTATCGGACCTTAGTTCTGCCTTGTATCGAGACTTTAGTATGGAAAATTGATCGCGTAGACACAGTGAAATGCACTATCAACAATGCGAAGGGTGAATGCATTGGTGTTTTCCTTCCAGATGAGGTACAAAAGTATTATAAACCCATGGACCCGGAGGAGAGGTTAAACACAAATTTCATGGTAAAATTTTATGAGTATCATGACACCAGCAGGTTACTAGCCTCATGGTGGAAAGAAGACAAAAAATTCACAAACAGAAACACCGGCTGGTACAACACGGTAAATCTCAGTGAACCCTAAATGTATCTAATGGCTTTAATTTGTTGATTATATGGAGAAAAGGACTACTCAAAATTTTCAGAAGCTTGGACGCCCTTGGCATACATCGTGGTGATTTTCGGGAGTAGTTTCAATTGGGGAGAAATTATCTCCAAGCAGCTAAGTATTAATATCCTATAGGCCTAGACACCGAAAGAAGGAGAAGTTCCAGTCTTCTACATGGCATCCTACTTGCTGGACTTAATCTGCGCAAGAAATGTTTTCGCGGGTATTAATTTATGCTGGCATATTTATGAATTTCCTGTGCATGTTTATTTCAGTATCTTATGGGAAAATAGGTACAAAAGATCGTATGCCATGATCTATGACGGGTTCATAGCTAGGATATACTTCATTATTTTTAGAAGGAATTCCCTAGGCTTTCGGTGGCAACAAAGAAGATGATAGCTAAAGTTGGCCATTGGTAATTCGAAGAGACAAGCACCTATATCAGGGTTTTTGGAGCTACTGGTGCACCCCACCTACTCCCCGTTCATGTCTTGGATCATATCATATTGGGAGAGGTTTGTTACAAGACTATTTTACAAGGTTATAATGCTTCCCCGATAAAAGGATAAGAAGAGAGATTCCATTCCCTATGGTTTTCATATAGGGTTTTATATGGTCAAAGACACTACGCAGGCGAAACAAGAAGGGTTAAACCAGCTTGAGTATTGGTTCCCCACATGTTGCTTTCATAATCATGATCCAAAAGGTTTAGTTCCCCAGCACATGTCGCAAGTATCCTTCTATCGGGCGTATGCTCATGATATTTTTGAAGATGAAATCTTTACAGAGGGCGCCCAGGACTAGGAGGAGGTGCTCCATAGAAGGGCTAACCCCAATATGACCAGATTCAAAGAGATGACTATGGATGAGCAGGTTGAAAAAATAGAACAAACAACTTAAGAATCCCTTAGGGTAAGGGAAGAAAACAGAGTAGTAGAAGCAACAGAGGCATGGAGGAGGGGGGTGTTGTTACTAGAAGAAGTCGAAAGAGCTATACAAAGATTTGGAGAATATCCCCCACTTAACCCTTTGATAGAATCCTTGAGGATTACCTCGACCGATAGAAGCCACCCCGAGGAAGAGCTCAATGGATCATAGGAAATTCCACCAAAGGAGACCGTCGACCAACAAAACCCCAACCCCATGTCACCATAGGCAGGATCGTCAGTGACTACTATAGCTCAGTGGAGGATAGAAAGAGCATCAAGTGGGATGGGTGTGCCTACTATCCTCATAGACTTAATTACCATATATGACGATGAAGAAAGTTCAGAGTTTTTTCGGATAACCCTAGTACCAATCACAGAAGAGGAAGAACCAGGGGAAACATCTGCTCTAGCTTCCGACGCTTTGACCCCAACTCCCCAAGAAGGAAACCATGAGACACGAAACACTCTGGACACTGAATTTATCGACCAATTGGGAATACAGCCTCAGAATAACAGCTCCAAGAATGACTTGGGTGCTGGTGAACAAGAAGAAGAAATGCAACAACCAAAAATCGACATCTTAACGGTCTAACCTCCAATTAATGTTGATCCTTTTCCTACTTCCCCATCTAGGACCAAGACTCCACCATTCAATGAGCACCAGAAAGAGGGAAAGTCACCAGAACATACAAAAGTTTCCCCTACCAAGGAACTAAGAGAACCAGCCATGGAACATCTCTATACGACAGGAAGCTTAGGCAATACTCTGTCATGGGGAGATCAACAGATTCCTCAACTAGTAGATGAAATTGTTTATAAACATGCAATTTATTATGACAAGAAAATCAAATTGGTAATGAGAAGAACTACCAAGAAAAGGAGGCTCATGCTCGATAACACACTTCTCATAACCATAGAGGAAACATTGTTTGACATAGAAAATTCTAAGATGACTGATATAATCAAAGCATGTATGGCTATAACCGATGCTACTTTGGACAAGGAAAGAAGGGATGATAGGGAGGTATCTTCCATGAAGAAAGAACTGGACCATCTATGACATCAAGCGGAATATTACCAGAATTTGACACAGGCATTGGTACTCATGAAGAGTGATTTCCGAGAAATGTATGCACAATTCACTAGTGAAAGAGATCTCTTCACCGCTTGCATAGCTGATTTCCAAGAAGATATCCTGATGGGGATAGAAACCTGTAAATACATGCAAAGATGGTATGGAAAGGCACATCAAGATTTAGAATGGATAGACTACATCAACGAAGTGCAGAAGGGCCGAGACACAAAAGAGCATGGCATCCGAGTGCTGATGGATAACAACATTGCCCGAATAAAGAAGACAGTTGAACACTGGGTAAGTATGGTTTAGGAACCTCAACGGAAAATGCAAGAAAGATGGGGAGAATGTGAGAAAAGTTGGGAGAAAGTCAATCGATAAATGAAGAGCATTGACCTACCAGAATTTGGTCCACTGGAAGATTTCGTTGATCTGCATGACATAGTTAAACAACATCAAGAGCAAGACCTGGCATGGGAAGCAGATATTTCTCAGATTTAAAGCATGATCCCAGGTCAAGTGAAGAATTTCATGGAACCCCCGATTAAATCTCTTGCAGTCCTACAAGGCTTAAGTGTCAAGATAATGAAGTACAAGGAACAAGCAATAGAGATAAAAGAGGTCCTCTTCGCTCCGATGGATCAACATGGGTCTCCATATGCAAATACATGCGAAGATATCTTCTTCAAGTGGTCAGAGTACGAGAAGAACAATCCACTTCAGTAAAACCACTAGATGAGCAAAAGAGAACAGATAGATAATTTCGCCATGTGGCGTTTTCTTAATTTAACACAACTTTAGTAGCTTTTTTTAGTTTAGTTATTTTTTGTTATAAATAAGGGCATCAACCTGGGACAAAGGGTCGATGGTTTTGGAGAGAAAGACATTTTCTGAAATTTTGTAAGAGAATTGTTTATGTGCAAGTTATTTTAATTAAMAAGTTCTATTTAGAACCAAAGACACTTCCATCATCTAAGGAGTGAATGTGATTGGATCGAGGGGGATTATCTTTGTCTTYYGATTCAATATTTGCTGYTGTATTGAGTAAGAGTTGTTTTATATGTTATTTAAAGTTATCTGATAATGATATAATACAGTTCTTTTATTCTAGTTGATGAATAGAAATCGATTGTGTTAACATGTGATTGATAATAGAGCATTGAAAATTACTTTTCTTGCACTAGCTTCTTGTCACCTGTATGTTTTCTTTTTTGTAACTGTTATCTTAGACAATGTTGAATGTCCACTAATCAAAATGGTATTAATTTTGGTTTGAAGTAGTTTAGATCTTCTTCGTTTGCATGCTAAGGTATAGAGGTTATCCTAAAAACCTAGCCTTTTCCCAACACACAATTTAAGTTCCCTCTGCCATTTAGATTAAGCTTTATCTTTCTTTGTTATAAATATTAGAAAAGAACCAAAAAGAGAACTGCCTAGCCTAAGGAAAGGTTTCACAGAAAAGACACATCGGTTAGTCACGATTAAAGGCCATCGAAAATTCCAGCCAGATCATGAATCTAGAGAACCTTACCACTCATCAAATGCTTACGAGTCTAATTGGGCCTCTTAAGCAGGTTTGGTTCCTGTTGTTGAGTTAAAGGGACCTTAGACCCCTCAACATAATTGGTACTAGAAGGAGGGCCTGAATGAATGCATGACTAACAATATTTCTAATAAAATACTTTATAAAGCCTATAGATTCAAAACAACCCACATGCATTTCTAGTCACTCTCAAGACAAACTACATACAAAGAGTACTCCTGATACGAGTAACTCACCTCAACACGAAGAGGAAGAACAATTGTACCCTGAAATACCTGACGCTCTTCCCCACGAGGAGTTAAATAAGTTCATAAGAATCACAAGAGCTTACACCCGACAAATCGAAGCATTACCTTTAGCTCCTTTACTTCCTCGAAGAAAACAAATAAGCAAACTAGTTGTTGACACCCTTGACCAAGAATTTGTTCACACGGTAGAAGAACTCATAGAGTTTTCCCTTACTGAGATCGAACAAGCCCTTAATATGATACCCGAAACACCAACTAGTAACTACTCTGAACCTAGCGATTTTGAATCTGAAGAGGAAGGGTCTAACTCAGATCGCTCAGGTTCTGAATCAAAAGACATGGAGGATCATAATGATAACAATGGAGAAGGGGGAAATCAACCTCAAGAAAATCAACCATGGTTGGCCAGAGATGCTCTGGAAATTCCAGAATGGGTGCATAACCTACCCATACATCTAGAAAAATTACTTCCTAAATTTGATCCCAAAACCTCAGGATTGCCTGAGGACCATATTAAGAAGTTCATATTAGCTATAATATTGATGAATGTGCAACACGGAGATGTAGTGTGTAGGATTTTTCCTTATACCTTTAAGAATTCAACCTTGACTTGGTATTTGAACCTGCCATTTGGTTCYATAATTAGCTGGACAAAGTTTCAAAAGGATTTTTTGGACAAATTTGCCAAAGAAACTACCACAAGAGMTTTGATGGTTGAACTTTTTKCMGCCACTATGAGTCCAAAAGAAAARGTTAAATATTTCAACCAAAGGTTTACCACCATTYAAAAAAAAATTCAAATCGAAGMTGAASCTACCCAGGAGTTGCAAATTGAAGTATACGCTAATGCTCTCACAACTTCTATTTCCATGTTTGTAAAAAGGGTTGATAARCATACCCTAGCCGAAAATTTTGAAGAAGCTAAAATGATTGAATTCCAAATAAAAGGATGCAAAGAAGGTCAGATCTCACTAATAAGAAAAGAAACCCAACCTCTACCTAAGAGAGGAATTTTGTTAACAAGACCCCCGAGAAAACAAACAAAACAAGGTCCTGATAAAGGAGGAGATCTAGAAAACCTGTAGCAGATGATCAAAAAACTGTCCAACGAGATCGTAGATATGAAAAGGAATGTTGGGAGGGAAACCAAAATCAAAGACCTTATAAACCCTTTTTAAAAATAAATCTACCCTTCAAAGCTATAGAACCTCCCCCTGCTAACCTAAATGCCGACTTAGGGAATGTAGCATCTGACTCTTTCTGCACATATCACCAAGAGAACCATTTAGAAAGAGACTGCCCCCAATGGGCACATGCTATGAATCTAATGGAAAATCAATTCCTAGACGAATGTTCTCTAACTGAACAACCCAGTTGTAACACACCCACGACGAGGCATAATTTTTTTTTTTCTTTTCTTAAAGGACAGATTTTCCATTCATGGTTTCTAATTTGGAAAGTTGGGGAACTAGTTCGACCTCATGTTCAAGAATCTCCGATTCTGAATCCAAACGACTCTTTGAGACCCTAACGGTCTCTCTTTGTAATTAAACACAGACCCTTTCGACTTCCGGGTGTAGGTCTAATGGTACCCACGACCTTCCCTTCCCGCTTGGGGAATCTTTCAGTTTGGGCGCTAGCCCCTTTTCTGATAAGCCCCTCCTTGAGGCGACCTTCGACGATAACTTCATGCAAACACACAATTTCGGGCGTGACCAAAGGCGGTTTGAAACTAAACTACCTTTCGGCCCGCAATTCTCCTCGAGCCTCCACGCGTCCTTTCTTCAAAACCATGGTTTGGATTGCAGCCTGCCCGACACCCTCAACTTTTTAAAGTTTGTGCATCTCTAATCCCTGCAATGCTACGGGCGTCGATCTCATGATCTTGACGGTGCCTCTGAACTGACGGCTCAATTCTATCCATTTCAAAGCTGCGGATCAGATCTAACCTCTTTCAAATCAACAGCTGTGATTTTCTTCGAAATTCTAGACTTCGGAATTATCAAGTCTCAAAATTTCCTTTCTTCCGTATGTCATTCTTCCGAAGTTGACGATTTGTGGACACCTGTCCTTCTCAATCAGCGGCTCAGCCTTTGCTTCGGAGGTTTAACCTTTCAACTAGATCAACGGTCCTGCGACCCTTTTATCGATCAACAGTCGATATTTCCTTCGGGTCTCCGGACTTCTGAGATCTCAAATCTCAAAATTCACTTCCCCTTGAAGTAAGTGGATTCCTACCGCGTGTCCACTTGAATCAGACGGTTGAGGCTTTCTTCGGGTCTTTACCCGAAATCTACAGATTTATGCTACCTGTCCTCTTGATCTGATGGCTATGAATTACTTCGATATTTTACCCGGAATCCACTGATCTATGCCACGTCTCTTCTGGATCAGACGGTCCAGATTCACCTCAGACGATCTGATGCTTAAGATTTGCTTCAAATGATCTGACGATTGAGATCTAATTCAGATGATTGGACCGTTGAGATTGACTTCAGCTCTCCGGCTATCCAGACTTTGGGAGTCTCAAATCTCAACTGAAAACTCTCGAACAGATTTCTCTAGAGTCCACGATTCGTCGCCACACGTCCCTCTGGATCTGGCAGTCCAGATTCACTTCAGGTCTTCGGGGTTCGAGAATATTAATTCTCAACTGAAACCCCAATGTGATTCACCCGGAGCTCGCGATATATTAACGTGTGTCCTCGCTAAATCAACGACCCTTGTCTCCTTCGGGACTTCGGACTTTAGAGATCTTAGATCTTAGTTTTCCTCACTCTTTGTTTCTCCCGGAACGATTTTACCCAGAGTTCTGAATCTGATGACATGTGTCCTCTTGTAGATCGACGGTTTCTGGCTGCTTCAGCTATTTGGGCTTAGACGATTTCAAACTCTTCTCCTTCACTTTCTCTCAGAGTGCTTCCACCCAGATTTCAAGATCTGTCGCCATGTGCCCTTTTGGATCTACGATCCAGATTCTCTTCGGCCTTCTGGCTCTTCGACTTTCAGGGCTTCGGGACTTTGTATCACTCCTCAATTGGAAACCTCCGAAGTAGTTTTCCCCGAAGTCTTCGATCTATCGACATGTGTCTCCTACCGACCAACATACAGGATCTAATTTNGGCTCTTCGTCTTTCGGGAGTTTCAAGATTCTACGCACTCGTTTCCTTCCGAAGTGCATTCCTCCAGAGACTCCGATCTATCTACACGTACCCCTCCTGGCGATAAACGACCAAGACCTACTTTGGGCCTTTAGCCAGAGTCCAAAGACTTACGCCACCTATCCTCTGGATCCAATGACTGACGTTTACTTCGCTCTCTAGATTTCTGGAGTCTCAAATCTCGACTGAAACCTCTCGAAGTGATTATCCGAAGCTTACAATCTATTGGCACGTGTCTCCTAGTGAGGAACGGTCAGGATCTCCTTATCCTAACAATGAACGGTCCCAAACTACTTCGGCACTTCGAGACTTTGGTAAGTCCACTCTCCTGCTTGTGCAAAGCACTAAGGCTTGGGCACCTTGCTTCAATCAAGCGGCTATTAGTCCTCTGTGCTGTGATCCAACGACCACTGCCACTCCTCCTCCTATGCTTGATCTCTTCCGACTTAGAATATTTTCTAAGCGTTCAAAGGCATCGACCCTTGCCCGTCCTACGGGTCCGTCTCTTGGACTTCATCTGCACGCCTGAAAGTGTTATCTCTTCTGAGCTTGATCTCTTTGAGGATTTCAATTTCCCACACACTCCTTGCGTTTCAGGGATCTCATCAAACTCAGATCGAAGGTCGACGGTGATCGACGATTCATAGTGATTGTGGGGCCCTAACATGCGTGGTATTTATTAGAGAGATAAACCTCCACAATCTGGAAAGTATTCTCCCAACCTGGTCTAACCAGAGTCGTTGATATTCCATCCTGACGAGATCAACGATGTTAGTGAATTGTGTGCCGTGAACTAGCGCGTCCGCTACTTTCACCTTCGCGCTCCACAATGATTCCCCACCCTTGATCTCCATTCATAGATCGACGGTTCATAGTGATTGTGGGGTCCCACCTCCATAATCTGAGAAGTGTTCGCTCGACTCTAATCTAATCCTAGTCGTTGATCTTCCATCCCCAACGAAATCAATGACGTGGGTTGATTGTGGGCCGTGAACTCGTGGGTCTGCTAAATTCACCTTCGTGCTCCGCAATGATTCCCCACCCTTGATCTCCATTCATAGATCGACGGTTCATAGTGATTGTGGGGTCCCAACTCTATAATCTGAGAAGTTTTCGCTTGACTCTAATCTAATCCTAGTCGTTGATCTTCCATCCCCAACGAAATCAATGACGTGGGTTGATTGTGGGCCGTGAACTAGTGGGTCCGCTAAATTCACCTTCGCACTCCGCAATGATTCCTAGACGTCGATTAAATCGAGCGACTGGTGTTTGATTTGGTAACTCCAGTAAGTATTTGAGTCGATATGATGATCAGGATGGCCTCTCCTCCCGTTAAACGGCTCGCATCCATCTTCGTTGTCATATTCTTAAGTCACGGGTAGTTCTAGTGACTTGACTATCGTCTACCTCCTAGATTTATGGTCAGAACGGTTCCTGGGAATCCTCAGAGTTAACTTCGGGACTTCGGGACTTCGCGGATTTTACCTCCCTTACGATGAAATTGCCTAGTTCTCCGAACTCGCGAAGTTCGAATGACTCCAAGGGTTAACTCCCATGCTCATTCTCATATCCAACGGTCACAACAGATAATGGCTTCTTCTGAACAGATTTCGTCCGTTCATATGCCAAACAAGGGAGCCTTCCCTTTCGATACTTCAACCTCACTACTCTTCCTGAGCTTTGTTAGCTATGAAGGGATTAAGAGATTTGCACTCTTTCTCTTGAACTTAACGCTTGGGACAATCCTTCTGCGCACCCCTTACACTCATTCCTCAACTCTAGAAATTGAGTGGTTCTCGGTCTCTGCTTGCCTCGCAGAGAGCCTGTGCATACGTGCACTATCTCTCCTGAGCTTTAACATACTCCCTCCTCCAAGGGACTCAGAACGACTAGGAGTGTTGACATGCGTACATGAAATTATGCCCCAAGGTCGATGAACTCACAATTCGTGGATCTAGTTTAAGCCACCACAGGGCACAAGCAATTACGAATACAAAACATGTCCAATCCATACTTGCTTAAATACACAATTTAAACAGGAACAAAGAGATGCAATATAACCATTAAGCAAACATAAACATCCTTGTGTCCTTTACAGTATATATCTTTTCATTACATAATTACAGCTTAATTTCATAGGGTATGAGAATACTTATCTATTACAAGTTGCATCCAATCAATTGAATGTGGATGTGTGCCTTTCCACCCAACCATAAGCTCAGTGGCATTCATTCTTAGCACTCTGGCCACCCTCATGCCAAGCCATGATATAACTAGGGAATTTACGCCATCTCTCAGAGAAACTCTCTCTGTCACAACAACCCTGCGAGGTTTATCAGATGCTTCCTCAGCATCAAGCTCGCGTTTGGGTCCTTCAAGACGTGTTCTCGACACTTCCTTTGGGTTCACACACCTCCCTTATGAGATTTTTCTCTCATCCCATGTCTCTGTATGTATCTTACCTTCCCTCCTCTGGAAGGTTTCCGACCTGTCCTGTTCCTTCTATTAGAAGAAATCTCAGGTCTGCAGGTCTCTATGGTACTTAGAGCTGACATCCTACAGCTAGACCATTTTTCCATTCATGGGGTTGGTTGATAAATCAACCATTGGTCCTCTCGTCATTAACTGATCCCTTTCCTCTAAAGATATCATGGCTCGTACTTCAAGGCTTCACCCCCCAACAGTCAGTTATGGGCATTTTAACAATAATACATTTACATTGTCCACATGCCTTAGCATGATAATCCTATTTTATGATTAATTACAAGCTGGGGGAAATAGGGGTGTTACAATTCCCTCCCCCTTAAAGGAACACCGTCCTCGGTGTTCTTTCTCAAAAACACCTGTCATGCCTTTCTCATTCAACTGTTTCAAAAATATTGAACAGGTCCTTTTTCATACCTTTAATATTGGTCACCTGCTTTCAATAATTCTTGGACAACAAGTACGTTAATCATAGTCTTATGCGAAAACATTGCATAACAATTTCTAGGAAAATTTCATAATCTTATCGCAATAATTATTTGCGCAGTTTGTGGATTTGTATCCACATGGTTTTTTTGTTATCCAGGCTCATTGTTTTTCCTTGACATACCCATTGGGTGCATGATCCCAATCAATAGTTTACAAGAACTATCAAGGTTTCATCTTCCTTGCGGTCACTCACCCTCCAGGCCCAGGCTCAGGCATCCCCTTCTTTGCTATACAGTCCCTCGAGTGATCCATCTTGCCTTGCTAAGGTTTTCTTGCACATGAAGAACTACCCATTGTGTGCACGATCCCAATCAATAGTTTACAAAAACTATTAAGGTCTCCTCTTCCTTTCAATCCCTCACCCTTCAGGCCCATGCTCAATCATCCCCTTCTCTGCTATACAGTCCCTCGGGTGATCCATCTTGCCTTGCCAAGGTTTTCTTGCACAAGAATAATTCTAGAGACTCTATTGAGTCTTACAGTCAAGGCATCCCTCAAAATTTCTCTGCTGAGGCATACATCCGACTTGTGTTACCTAAAGACAACACATTCTAGGCAATCATGCCTTACCACAGGGTTCTCATGGCTCAGCAATAACCATTTTTCGTGATTTTACAGCTTGACAGCCTTTTGGCTCAGCTAAAGTTAGGGACGAAGGTTACTCTCCTTCTCCTGGCACATAAATAGTTAGGGATGAAGGTTACTCTCCTTCTCCTAGCACATAAATAGTTAGGGATGAAGGTTACTCTCCTTCTCCCGACTCAATCATAGATAGAGACGAAGGTTACTCTCCTTCTCCGGAGTCAGTCTCTATTTCATGCAATTAGATTATACTCTTTCTCACAGTTCTCGCTCGAACCCAAGATCTCAATTTCTTGTCTCTGCACTCTTCGTAGATCTTTCCCTTTCACCTGTATCATAGGTATACATAATTTCACGAGACATCATAAATTTTAAATTCAAAAAATTTCTTGTAAATTTGTCACCCGTAGATTTCCAAATTCCACATTCTGTTCTCATATTTGTTTCGCACAGGAACCCGATTCATAATTATGGGACTTTCCTTCCCATAGTGGTTTGGATCAGCAGGAAACTGGTCTTCCTTATGGCTTACAACGCTGCCATATTCAAGACTCCTTTGCTTCCTGCACTTTCAACTTCAATCAACCAAACAAATTGTTAGTTTCTCATGCTCATTTATTTTTATTGCACTTTTATAACGTCATCAAAACCAATTTCAGAATTGTGGATACTATCAATCAAATTCACTTTCTCAAAAAGGAAATACCATTTCTTGCAGTTTGGCTCAGTAGGGAATTGGTCTTCCTTATGGGCTTACAATACTGCCATATCCAAGACTCTTTCTTCCTGCAATTTCAACATTCCTCAGCCAAAAAAATTGTTAGTTTTCATGCACATTATTATTTTTTTTTCAAAATCATGCATACTAACAGTCCAAGTCATTTTCATTTATTTAAGGATACAAAGCAAAATGGGACATCATCCCTTACCTATGCATCATTTCAGCCTACCAAATTTTCCAGATTGTAATTCAGATATCAATTGACTTTAGTGAATGTGCCAACATTCGTGGTCACCTTCATACCCAATGCGCCCTTGCATTGATTTTTAAGTTTCCCACACTTTACGACATGTACTTTTCTATGGTGCATTGGAGCTTAGCCAATGTTTTCACCATATGGCTTATTCATTCTCATTCATTGTTGTAGCAGGACTATGCTTCCGGCTACAGGATGATCACGATCCCAAATTAGTACACATGAGACTCAAAAGTTTCACATGCATGCCTTTAAGCATTCTTCCTTTATTAATAACCAGGGTGCCAACACTCATGGCCACCCAAATTTGGTTTTCACTAACACTTATACAATGTAAGTAGAAATGTTGGAAGGTCCTCCTTCCTCAATGGGAAATGCATTGTCTGTCCTTTATGCAAACATGCATTTCCTTGAAGCAATTCCAAGCAATGTGCTATCTATAATCACTTATGTTTCCAATCGTTCCTTTATTGGTCCATGTATTTATGACAGATCAGTTCATGAATTCTTCCAAGGATTACAATCAGTCTTTACTACTAGAGGTTCACACCTCCATCATTCAGGTTCTCTTTCCTTAATCATATCCTACTTGGGTATCCAAGGCATACAACTGCCTTTCAACGTTTCATACATAACATTAAGACCGTAAAACATTTTAGAAGGGATTCTTACCCAATCCCTTCATACCTTGTGCCACATAGGCATGAACATTTTTATACCTGTTTTGTCTATTAGAACCCCCTCTGATATTATCCCATCAGTGGTGCTCCATGGGGACTTTTAAAGTCCCTTCAACAATCTTTCAACAATAACCTTCTCATAGTCATCCTCTGATTGAGGTTGTTCATTATTGGAAACTGTCTTTCTCAACAGTTCCAATATATTTATTTTTACACATGACATACATCATAAACACATTAGTCGTCATGAAATTTAAAAATGCAAGTACCATAGCATTTAAATTAATAAAACATTTTCAGACATGTCCTAGCATATCTGTATGCACTTCATCACATTATCCTTAATGTTTTCATGAGTGCAACACAACAGTTCTCAATCGTTTCTACAGTAATACAACCATCCTCACTTTGGTGTCAAAACATTTACTTTCATTAACGTACCAGCTTTCTCATCCCAAAGAAAAACATAATAGTCAACAAGAAAAGAATTGAGGGCTCTCCCCTTCTTCAAATTATTTCTACATCCCCTGGGACTTTTCAGCCCAGCTAAGTTATTTCTAAGGCCTCACTGTCTTTTATCTGCTTTTGCAATTTACTCCCTATTGGGATCTTCCTTCTCTTTTCCTTGAGCAGCCTTGGTTAGGCCTCACCCTAACCTTTTTGGAATACAACAACATGCTTTAATA
>JASDQU010201668.1:0-15868 GCA_032191745.1 Picea mariana | reverse complement strand
AGATCATCCGAAGCAAATCTTAAGCATCAGATCGTCTGAGGTGAATCTGGACCGTCTGATCCAGAAGAGACGTGGCGTAGATCGGTGGATTCTGGGTAAAATATCGAAGTAATTCATAGCCATCAGATCAAGAGGACAGGTAGCATAAATCTGTAGATTTCAGGTAAAGACCCGAAGAAAGCCTCAACCATCTGATTCAAGTGGACACGCGGTAGGAATCCACTTACTTCGAGGGGAAGTGAATTTTGAGATTTGAGATCTCAGAAGTCTGGAGACCCAAAGGAAATATCGACTGTTGATCGAGAAAAGGGTCGCAGGACCGTTGATCTAGTTGAAAGGTTAAACCTCCGAAGCAGAGGCTGAGCCGCTGATTGAGAAGGACAGGTGTCCACAAATCATCAACTCCGGAAGAATGACGTACGGAAGAAAGGAAAGTTTGAGACTTGATAATTCTGAAGTCCAGAATTTCGAAGAAAATCACAGCTGTTGATTTGAAAGAGGTTAGATCTGATCCGCAGCTTTGAAATGGATAGAATTGATCTGTCAGTTCAGAGGCACCGTCAAGATCATGAGATCGACGCCCGTAGCATTGCGGGGATCAGAGATGCGAAAACTTTAAAAAGTTGAGGGCATCGGGCGGGCTGCAACCCAAACCATGGTTTTGAAGAAAGGACACGTGGAGGCTCAAGAAGAATTGCGGGCCGAAAGGTAGTTTAGTTTCAAACCGCCTTTGATCACGCCCGAAATTGTGTGTTTGCGTGAGGTTATCGTCGAAGGTCACCTCAAGGAGGGGCTTATCAGAAAAGGGGCTAACGCCCAAACTGAAAGATTCCCCAAGCACGAAGGGAAGGTCGTGGGTACCATTAGACCTGCACCCGGAAGTCGAAAGGGTCTGCGTTTAATTACAAAGAGAGACCATTAAGGTCTCAAAGAGTCGTTTGGCTTTAGAATCAGAGATTCTTGAACATGAGGTTGGACTGGTTCCCCAACTTTCCAAATTATAAACCATGAATGGAAAATATGTCCTTTAAGAAAAGAAAAAAAAAATTATGCCTCGTCGTGGGTGTGTTACAACTAGGTTGTTCAGTTAGAGAACATTCGTCTAGGAATTGATTTTCCATTAGATTCATAGCATCTACCCATTGGGGGCAGTCTCTTTCTAAATGGTTCTCTTGGTGATATGTGCAGAAAGAGTCAGATGCTACATTCCCTAAGTCGGCATTTAGGTTAGCTGGGGGAGGTTCTATAGCTTTGAAGGGAAGATTTATTTTAAAAAAGGGTTTATAAGGTCTTTGATTTTGGTTTCCCTCCCAACATTCCTTTTCATATCTACGATCTCGTTGGAGAGTTTTCTGATCATCCGCTACAGGTTTTCTAGATCTCCTCCTTTATCAGGACCTTGTTTTGTTTGTTTTCTCGGGGGTCTTGTTAACAAAATTCCTCTCTTAGGTAGAGGTTGGGTTTCTTTTCTTATTAGTGAGATCTGACCTTCTTTGCATCCTTTTATTTGGAATTCAATCATTTTAGCTTCTTCAAAATTTTCGGCTAGGGTATGTTTATCAACCCTTTTTACAAACATGGAAATAGAAGTTGTGAGAGCATTAGCGTATACTTCAATTTGCAACTCCTGGGTAGGTTCATCTTCGATTTGAATTTTTTTTTAAATGGTGGTAAACCTTTGGTTGAAATATTTAACCTTTTCTTTTGGACTCATAGTGGCGGAAAAAAGTTCAACCATCAAAGCTCTTGTGGTAGTTTCTTTGGCAAATTTGTCCAAAAAATCCTTTTGAAACTTTGTCCAGCTAATTATAGAACCAAATGGCAGGTTCAAATACCAAGTCAAGGTTGAATTCTTAAAGGTATAAGGAAAAATCCTACACACTACATCTTCGTGTTGCACATTCATCAATATTATAGCTAATATGAACTTCTTAATATGGTCCTCAGGCAATCCTGAGGTTTTGGGATCAAATTTAGGAAGTAATTTTTCTGGATGTATGGGTAGGTTATGCACCCATCCTGGAATTTCCAGAGCATCTCTGGCCAACCATGGTTGATTGTCTTGAGGTTGATTTCCCCCTTCTCCATTATTATCGTTATGATCCTCCATGTCTTTTGATTCAGAACCTGAGCGATCTGAGTTAGACCCTTCCTCTTCAGATTCAAAATCACTAGGTTCAGAGTAGTTACTAGTTGGTGTTTCGGGTATCATATTAAGGGCTTGTTCGATCTCAGTAAGGGAAAACTCTATGAGTTCTTCTACCGTGTGAACAAATTCTTGGTCAGGGGTGTCAACAACTAGTCTGCTTATTTGTTTTCTTCGAGGAAGTAAAGGAGCTAAAGGTAATGCTTCGATTTGTCGGGCGTAAGCTCTTGTGATTCTTATGAACTTATTTAACTCCTCGTGGGGAAGAGCGTAAGGTATTTCAGGGTACAATTGTTCCTCCTCTTCGTGTTGAGGTGAGTTACTCGTATCAGGAGTACTCTTTGTATGTAGGTTGTCTTGAGAGTGACTAGAAATGCATGTGGGTTGTTTTGAATCTATAGGCTTTGTAAAGTATTTTATTAGAAATATTGTTAGTCATGCATTCATTCAGGCCCTCCTTCTAGTACCAATTATGTTGAGGGATCTAAGGTCCCTTTAACTCAACAACAGGAACCAAACCTGCTTAAGAGGCCCAATTAGACTCGTAAGCATTTGATGAGTGGTAAGGTTCTCCAGATTCATGATCTGGCTGGAATTTTCGATGGCCTTTAATCGTGACTAACCGATGTGTCTTTTCTGTGAAACCTTTCCTCAGGCTGGGCAGTTCTCTTTTTGGTTCTTTTCTAATATTTATAACAAAGAAAGATAAAGCTTAATCTAAATGGCAGAGGGAACTTAAATTGTGTGTTGGGAGAAGGCTAGGTTTTTAGGATAACCTCTATACCTTAGCATGCAAACGAAGAAGATCTAAACTACTTCAAACCAAAATTAATACCATTTTGATTAGTGGACATTCAACATTGTCTAAGATAACAGTTACAAAAAAGAAAACATACAGGTGACAAGAAGCTAGTGCAAGAAAAGTAATTTTCAATGCTCTATTATCAATCACATGTTAACACAATCGATTTCTATTCATCAACTAGAATAAAAGAACTGTATTATATCATTATCAGATAACTTTAAATAACATATAAAACAACTCTTACTCAATACARCAGCAAATATTGAATCRRAAGACAAAGATAATCCCCCTCGATCCAATCACATTCACTCCTTAGATGATGGAAGTGTCTTTGGTTCTAAATAGAACTTKTTAATTAAAATAACTTGCACATAAACAATTCTCTTACAAAATTTCAGAAAATGTCTTTCTCTCCAAAACCATCGACCCTTTGTCCCAGGTTGATGCCCTTATTTATAACAAAAAATAACTAAACTAAAAAAAGCTACTAAAGTTGTGTTAAATTAAGAAAACGCCACGTGGCGGAATTATCTATCTGTTCTCTTTTGCCCATCTAGTGGTTTTACTGAAGTGGATTGTTCTTCTTGTACTCTGACCACTTGAAGAAGATATCTTTGCATGTATTTGCATATGGAGACCCGTGTTGATCCATCGGAGCGAAGAGGACCTCTTTTATCTCTATTGCTTGTTCCTTGTACTTCATTATCTTGACACTTAAGCCTTGTAGGACTGCAAGAGATTTAATCGGGGATTCCATGAAATTCTTCACTTGACCTGGGATCATGCTTTAAATCTGAGAAATATCTGCTTCCCATGCCAGGTCTTGCTCTTGATGTTGTTTAACTATGTCATGCAGATCAACGAAATCTTCCAGTGGACCAAATTCTGGTAGGTCAATGCTCTTCATTTATCGATTGACTTTCTCCCAACTTTTCTCACATTCTCCCCATCTTTCCTGCATTTTCCGCTGAGGTTCCTAAACCATACTTACCCAGTGTTCAACTGTCTTCTTTATTCAGGCGATGTTTTTATCCATCAGCACTCGAATGCCATGCTCTTTTGTGTCTCGGCCCTTCTGCACTTCGTTGATGTAGTCTATCCATTCTAAAGTTTGATGTGCCTTTCCATACCATCGTTGCATGTATTTACAGGTTTCTATCCCCATCAGGATATCTTCTTGGAAATCAGCTATGCAAGCGGTGAAGAGATCTCTTTCACTAGTGCATTGTGCATACATTTCTCGGAAATCACTCTTCATGAGTACCAATGCCTGTGTCGAATTCTGGTAATATTCTGCTTGATGTCATAGATGGTCCAGTTCTTTCTTCATGGCAGATACCCCCCTATCATCCCTTCTTTCCTTGTCCAAAGTAGCATCGGTTATAGCCATACATGCTTTGATTATCTCAGTCATCTTAGCATTTTCTATGTCAAACAATGTTTCCTCTATGGTTATGATAAGTGTGTTATTGAGCATGAGACTCCTTTTCTTGGTAGTTCTTCTCATTACCAATTTGATTTTCTTGTCATAATAAATTGCATGTTTATCGACAATTTCATCTACTAGTTGAGGAATCTGTTGATCTCCCCATGACAGAGTATTGCCTAAGCTTCTTGTCGTATAGAGATGTTCCATGGCAGGTTCTCTTAGTTCCTTGGTAGGGGAAACTTTTGTATGTTCTGGTGACTTTCCCTCCTTCTGGTGCTCATTGAATGGTGGAGTCTTGGTCCTAGATGGGGAAGTAGGAAAAGGATCAACATTAATTGGAGGTTAGACCGTTAAGATGTCGATTTTTGGCTGTTGCATTTCTTCTTCTTGTTCACCATCACCCAAGTCATTCTTGGAGCTGTTATTCTGAGGCTGTATTCCCAATTGGTCGAGAAATTCAGTGTCCAGAGTGTTCTGTGTCTCATGGTTGCCTTCTTGGGGAGTTGGGGTCAAAGCGTCAGAAGCTGGAGCAGATGTTTCCCCTGGTTCTTCCTCTTCTATGATTGGTACTAGGGTTATCCGAAAAAACTCTGAACTTTCTTCATCGTCATATATGGTAATTAAGTCTATGAGGATAGTAGGCACACCCATCCCACTTGATGCTCTTTCTATCCTCCACTGAGTTGTAGTAGTCACTGACAATCATGCCTATGGTGACATGGGGTTGGGGTTTTGTTGGTCGACGGTCTCCTTTGGTGGAATTTCCTATGATCCATTGAGCTCTTCCTCAGGGTGGCTTCTATCGGTCGAGGTAATCCTCAAGGATCCTATCAAAGGGTTAAGTGGGGGATATTCTCCAAATATTTGTATAGCTCTTTCGACTTCTTCTAGTAACAACACCCCCCTCCTCCATACCTCTGTTTCTTCTACTACTCTGTTTTCTTCCCTTACCCTAAGGGATTCTTAAGTTGTTTGTTCTATTTTTTCAACCTGCTCATCCATATTCATCTCTTTGAATCTAGTCATATTGGGGTTAGCCCTTCTATGGAGCACCTCCTCCTAGTCCTGGGCGCCCTCTGTAAAGATTTCATCTTCAAAAATATCATGAGCATACGCCCGATAGAAGGATACTTGCAACATGTGTTGGGGAACTAAACCTTTTGGATCATGATTACGAAAGCAAAATGTGGGGAACCAATACTCAAGCTGGTTTAACCCTTCTTGTTTCACCTGCGTAGTGTCTTTGACCATATAAAACCCTATATGAAAACCATAGGGAATGGAATCTCTCTTCTTATCCTTTTACCAGGGAAGCATTATAACCTTGTAAAATAGTCTCGTAACAAACCTATCCCAATATGATATGATCCAAGACATGAACGGGGAGTAGGTGGGGTGCACCAATAGCTCCAAAAACCCTGATATAGGTGCTTGTCTCTTCGAAGTACCAATGGCCAACTTTAGCTATCATCTTCTTTGTTGCCGCCGAAAGCCTAGGGAATTCCTTTCTAAAAATAATGAAGTATATCCTAGCTATGAACCCATCATAGATCATGGCATACGATCTTTTGTACCTATTTTCCCATAAGATACTGAAATAAACATGCACAGGAAATTCATAAATATGCCAGCATAAATTAATACCCACAAAAACATTTCTTGCGCAGATTAAGTCCAGCAAGTAGGATGCCATGTAGAACACTGGAACTTCTCCTTCTTTCGGTGTCTAGGCCTATAGGATATTAATACTTAGCTGCTTGGAGATAATTTCTCCCCAATTGAAACTACTCCCGAAAATCACCACGGTATATGCCAAGGGCATCCAAGTTTCTGAAAATTTTGAGTAGTCCTTTTCTCCATATAATCGACAAATTAAAGCCATTAGATACATCTAGGGTTCTCTGAGATTTACCGTGTTGTACCAGTCAGTGTTTCTGTTTGTGAATTTTTTGTCTTCTTTCCACCATGAGGCTAGTAACCTGCTGGTGTCATGATACTCATAAAATTTTGCCACGAAATTTGTGTTTAACCTCTCCTCTGGGTCCATGGGTTTATAATACTTTTGTACCTCATTTGGAAGGAAAACACCAACGCATTCACCCTTCATATTGTTGATAGTGCATTTCACTGTGTCTACGCGATCAATTTTCCATACTAAAGTCTCGATACAAGGCAGAACTGAGGTCCGACAGACAACCTTGTGTAGGGATGATCTTCTCATGTTCAGGAACACTTTATCATCCAATATTTTGACGTTCGGGTTGTTGTGGGGTGTGAAATCCAGATAGTTCTCCTGGCTTATTTTGTTAAACAAGTCTCCCCAATGCAGGAGCACCATTTTAGATCTAATGCTTGTCTCTGTGTCGTCGAACAACAGAGGTTGGGAAAATTTATTTTTGGTGGATGTGCGGATAATTGATTATATCTTTGAGACAAAATCAAGTTCTCTTGCAGTGTTCGGTGTAGACCCTTCGCCGACCTCTTCTTCCTTCTTTTTGGGTGTTCTAGGTGAGCTCCTGGTCTTTGGCTTTCTTGGAGGCATTTTCTTGCAGAAAAGAAAAGAATGTTATAGTGAGAAGCTAGCCAACATTGACAAGAGTCATTGAATAAATCGAAAGTGCAGAAATGATAAAGACAATGCTTACCTCTTTCTTGTAAGAAATTAGCCTGGTCTTACTGGTAATCAAAGTCAGAGAGTGGGTTGTAACCTCCTCGACGTTGTCTCTTGCTCCTTTGTCTGATTCGGGGAATACGTGATTTGCGAACAAAATAGCATGTTTGGGTATGACCTTGTAAATTTAAACAGAACGTATACTTACCTTGTCACATCAAGTCTTAAATTCGAGAGTGAAAATGCGATATGTGCAATCTATTACAAAATCTACACCATGCTTAGGATTAAATGCAATGTAGGTTGGTGGCGCAGGAGTGGGTTTTCGTAGTTCATCGGAGAATTAAAATTCCAACGGTCAGTCGATGCGTGGGATTGTGGTGTTGGTTGCACAAAAAATTAATTTGTCTACCAAAACGCACAAATCTGT
Source organism: Picea mariana (assembly GCA_032191745.1). NCBI lineage: Eukaryota > Viridiplantae > Streptophyta > Pinopsida > Pinales > Pinaceae > Picea > Picea mariana. The sequence goes on along the minus strand of JASDQU010201668.1, from coordinate 8,447 downwards.
CTTACCTCAGCTAGGGATGTCCCATCAAATCCCCATGCCTTTTCGTGTTCACAAGAAACTAGTATGATTGGCATTGGGAAAAAAGGAAAAAGGGTATTTTGAATGGAACAACAGCAGAAATTGGCCAGGATTGCCGATGTAGAATGATGAAGGTTCGACGAAAAACCCCAGTGTTTGGTGACCTATCAGTATGTCGATAGTAAATGAGTGAATCAACGTCAGCAGTTTTCCTTAGACATGTTTCGTTGATACCTTTAGGCAAAAGTTCTGATGCCGATTAAAATCCCTGTACAACGCTGACATGGAAATGTTGACATGGAAGTACAAATATGACATGGGAGAACCTCAAAAGACAACGGGGGGAAGAGACTGAGTCATACAGACTATTAACGTGGAAAATACATGTGGCTTATTGATTTTTACCTCTTCGTGAGAAACGTTTTTCGACATTCGTGATTTTCTTTAAACAAACATCCCTGGCTACAAAGTCCTATCCTATCGATGTCGATTATGTATCAACGATCAACGATTGACACTTTGTGTCGGTCAATGTTTTTGTCGTTTCGACCCTCGGAGTTTGTCGATGCTGAAATTGTATCGACGATTGATGATTTGTTATGGTTGTCTGCATTTTTTATTTATATATGGGATTTTGGCGATGTCGAAAACGTATCGGCTATGTTAAAGAACTGTATTATAGACCAGAAATTGTCGATCAACGACCGTTGAAAAAGTTTAAGCCGTGTACATTTTAGGCCTTTTATGTCATGTTACTAAAAAATATCAATATGTCAATAACTTCAAGCCAAAAAATAATAACCAATGACAAGACTCAACAACAACATATAAATTCATGCATCCCACAATACTGACTCTGATTCAAAAAATGATAAGTGGTACCCAAAAAGAAATAAATTTCGCAAAATCTTTTAGGGTGTGTTGAGTTCTCAACATGTAGCTCTTAAGCAAAAGGGTTTGAGTTTTCATCGTCAGAGGATTGGTCTTCATACATGTATGATTCATATGTTTGGCAACATAGTGATGATATGGTTACATATTTGTTCTTCCCCTTCGAGGATTACTTGTCATAACATACTCAGGGTGATCTTTGGACATCCCTTGATATGTACCCTTTTGGGGATGCAAATTTGTTCTGTGAGGATTTTCATCCATTGTGCTCATCCATTGTGACGAAGGGTGATAGAACCACCCTAGATTTTACAGTGTTTTTTTTCAATGTAGGCACAGGTCCATGAGGATATGTTGTGATTCTCATGCACTCTACGATGAGCACATGTCCCCAAGTAGGAGCAAAATGTTCTCCCCAACTCCTAGGGATAACTAAGGAGAAGGTGTCTTGAGGCCCTAAGGTTGCAAACATGGAATACCGAGAGACAATTTGACTAGCAATGTCCACTTTCACAGACAGAGACCCGCCTCACCACCACAGTTCCAGGTTCGTCACGACGGTATCCACCACATCAGCTGGCCTCCGGAAGACTTTGGGTCTTGCTCCATGAGGTACAAGTCAGGTATTATGGTGAGTGTCATTTCAATATTTGAGGCATTTGGGTTTGTTGCATCTATCACTTCTTTTGATTATGTAACACTTGCTTGGACATTATTCTCTTTTCCCTGTTTCACTTTGGTGGTTGACATTGCGCCCTAGTAAGTGGGTCACCCTTAGGGATAGGTGTGTTACTAGGAGGTCCTTTTGAAAAGTCATCATACCACTCCCAACCATACTTGTCACTTTCCACACTCCATCCCCTCATCTCCTCGCCTTTTGGTATTTTTGGGTGCATTGACCCAAGAAGGGGTTGTCCCTCACTTCATGGGAAGAAGGGGTTGAAGGCCCAGAGGCTTGTAGCTGGAAAAATATAAAAACGTGATTATGAACCTGCCAAATGATCTCCCAAATAGGTCTTGAGAGCAATGAAAAGCTTCTCCTAAAAAATAAAATACCTGCAAAAGAAAACACATAACATAAATGTCCCACTTGATTGAGGGATTTACACAAAGTGCGTTACAAGATAGACTATACCCCCATGGAACTATGTGTACTTCTCCCTTAAAGCAACACTTTGGTATTCCCCCCCCAAGTTAATCGATTCACCCTAGGGAGTGCCCAGTGTTTGGACCTCAATTAAATAATGGCAATAAATGGGCTTGGAAAAAGGATGCATTGAAAACGAAGGTGCAACACACCCTCTACAAAGAAACCCATAAGTGAGAAACTACGACCCCTTGTATGTCATGAACCCCATGTACAAAATTCTTCCCCTCATACATGACACCTCATCCACATGACTTAGAAGGAGTGCCCCTCGGGAAACACCCCTGAACTTGAGGAACGATTCACCCAATAGGTCGTTTTTCCAACCTTCCCATACCTAAACTTGGAAAATTGCATAGGGTCTTTGACCATTGGTTTATTTTGATGAGGTGGTTTGGATGTTATTTCTTAGATGGATTTTTTATTGATTTGATTTACTCATTATGATGCTTTGACTTGAGATCCTTAGAGGGCATACCCATTTGTCTTTGCAGGATCCAGATGGTGGACAGTTTTGGAGTCACAAGCCTAGCTTGGGCTTCCATGGGGCTTCAAGCCCATAAGTTGGATGCCAAGGGCCCACATGAAAGATCACAGAGACATGAATTTGGAGGCCTATAGGACACCTTGGAGGATCTTACCCAACCCCTACATGCCAAACGAATTGCTTGAAAGAGGAAAAACGTCACCTTCTTAGAGATTGACGTCACACATGGGATAGGATGTGGTGGTGATGTGACACTTGGAACTTTGATGAGGATTGGTGCCTTGATTTAGTGGAGATAGGTCCTAGCGCCTTGAAAGATGGATTTTTGAATCCCAACGTCCCCTCTCCAATCTCAACGACTTGCAAAAGTGCTAAAACGTCACACTAGAAGGTTGACATATTACTTCTAGGGTTTTGTTTATGTGCAAATTATGGATTAAAAAAGTTTATTTTATGTAAATGGGAAATATTAAGGTTGTTAACCCCTTATCTTGTGGTTTATCCTATATTATGTGGACAAAATATGTTTAGAACATTTTGTATAAATAGAGATAATTTGTATCTCATTTTCATCATAGCTCTCCAATTGTGAGAAGCCTTCCTAATTGAAATTTGTGCCCTCTTTGGTAAATCTCTATCTCTTATGATTTTGTTATGGTTTTTTCATGTTCTTGGTGGAAGAAGCAGTGCGCTACCTCTCTTGGAGCTCTTCTCTTGCATTTATGGTGGATTTATCTTGGTAAAAGGAGGTTTGTCTTGTCATTACTTGAACTAGGTAAGGATTTTATCTTGTTGATTCTTCATTGCTTGGTTACAAGTTTGATTTACTATATTTCTTGGGGAGTATAAGGGTTTACAACCCCACCATTACCTATCATTTTTGTCTAGAAATGATTTGTTGCACAAGGTTTTACTAGTTGAAGTAAATGGGTTTACACCCTCCTAATACTTCCTAGTTAACAATACTATTTTATTACATCCTTGTTTCATGCTAAAGTATTTCTCTTTCATACTTGAGTTAACTAGTCATTGCTAGCTTGTCTCTTGCAATCTTAACTAGACTTTTAGCATCTTTATTTGTATCTCTTGTTATCATTTTGTTGCTTCTATATATTACTATTTATTGTTGCAATTAGGTACAACAATTTTAACTTGCTTGTCCAACATAATATTGGGCTTGTATCTTTGTTTTCCTTGTGTCTCAGGTATGTACAATCACTACTTGGAAAGTCTACTACGTTGTGGCATATCTTCTACCATCTACGAGACTCTTTTCAAGCCTTTATTACCTTCCATATTTTACCTATAGGGGGACTCTTCACCATCTTTTCATTTTCCATCTCATTTCCCCCAAGGTCACTGGGATTCCCCCACTGAGGTGATTACTTCATCTCTAAAGTGACGAGAATACTTATCTAAGGTGAAAGTGTGTAGGTGTTCTCTTAGTTGCTCCCGTTTTGTCGTTGGGTCGGGCTTTGGCCAACCTACAACTTGTGAGATAACATGTACGATTTTCCATAGGAGTAAGGGATTTGGTAAACTCTTGGGCCAAGCATCGGGTCGAGTTTATTTTTAGCAGCTCTAAAAAGTTGTTTTAGGGTTTTGTAGGGTTTGAATACACTTTTAATATTTTTCTTGGCTAAGAGTTTCGAGATCTGATCGGTGGTGCCCTAGATATAAGGTAGATAGATGAGGGAACAAGGCAAGGTGGAGGGAGAGGTAATATTAGGTTTAGGTTTGTTATTTGCGTGGGAAGCTTGGTTGATTTGAGAGAGAGCAACCATTGGATAAAATGGTTTTGGTTAGGTGGGCCTTTTCCTTTGCGAGGAATTGAGGGGAATAATTACGGATGGCTCGAGTAACCAAGGTTTTAAGGAAAACAAATTTTTGAGCTAGATGATGGTGGGATTTGGCATTGAGGTATCTATTGGTGTGGGTTTTCTTCCTATAGACCTGGTGGGAGATGGAGCCATCAAGTGTTGGGTATGTGTTATATTCTTTGCATGTGTGTGTGTGTGTGGGCGCATAGTATTCGACAACTGCGTCTAACGATCCCAACTTCCTTTGTCGTTTGTGTCATGTGCATCGAACGCTTTCTTGGGAGGTTACGCGCAGCGCCCCAATTTTTTTTTTCGACGGTTTTTTCTATTTTTAGCGGTTTTCTAAATTAATCTCAAATTAAGGGATTAGGGTTTTGGTAGCTACATAATACCTAAAATATTGTATATATTGTATTTTGAATGGTGAAATTAATACAATGAAGAGTTGAAAGGTGCGGCACCAAGGAAGGTTGGTTTTCTCCCGGTTAAGGGTTTCCAGCGTAAATATCTGTGTACTATCTGTATGAGCCATTGATTGAATTCTATTTTTCTTAAGAATCTGTATGCATTGCTTTGCTTCACATGTTTAAAACTTACATTAGGAAGGAAAGAGATGAGGACATCTAAGAAAGGGATCAAGTTGTCCTTTTTAGCTTCCATGGTGAATTGGATGTGGACCGAACGATATTTAAGGTGATTGAAGAAGGAGGTTAAGTTGGCTTGGCCATGACGCTAGATATAAAATGTGTCATCAACAAAATGAAACCAATACTTAGGTTTGAGGTGAAAGTTGTTTAAGGCTAAAGTTTCAAAATGTTCCATGAAAATGTTGGTAACCATCGGGGATAAGGATGAACACATGGTTGTGCCTTCAGTTTATTCATAGCAAACCCCCTTGAAGGTGAATAAGGTTGAAGAGAGGTAAATTTTGATTAGGTCTAGAGTTTCGAGGTTTACCAGGTTGGAGATCATGGATAGTCTACCAGGTTGGAGATCATGGATAAGGCTTCAGAAACAAAGATTTTAGTGAAAAGAGAGACCACGCCAAAGCTGACCATAAAGTTTTGTTCATCAAAGTGGAGATTGCAAAGTTTTATTTATCCAAAAAAATCTTCTCCACAAATTAAAGAAAATCAACTCATAAAATTTCCCAAACTAAAATTTAAATTAAAATATTTCATAAATAAAACATAATTACAATAACAATTATCATTAAGGAAAAAACAAATATTTATATTTATGTATCTTTGTATTATAAACAATATAAATAAAATAAATGAAAAATAATTATTTTATATTTAATTTTTTAAATAATTAATATAAATTAAAGATAAATTAATATATGTTTATTTCAATTCAATTTTTTTTACCATAAAAAAATTACAACTTACTTTATCAACTTTAACTTTGCCTCATAAATTAAAATTGATTACAATAACAATCTTTATTATCATGAAGAAAAAACAAATATTTACATCTATGTATATTGAAATAATATAAATAATTATCATTATCACGAAGAAAAACAAATATTTACATCTATGTATATTAAAATAATATACATAAAATAAAAAGAAAAAAATATTTTATATTAATTTTTTTAATTATATAATGTATATTTAGATATATAATAAATTCGAGATATCACTCTCACATTCTATCCCTAACCCACATTATTTGAATTCTAAAGGTGTTTGTTACCAAAATGAATTACATTTGCCTTGTCCTTATCCCGACCACCTCGTATTAATGGGAAGCCCATTAAATGGGTGTAAAATCTGCCTTTTTGCATGGAAATTTGCAATAGTTTTCGATGTGAATAACATAATTTCCAAAAAGCAGATATTGTTTGTTAATAGTAATTATTTTATTCATTTTATGAATAAATATAAAAATAGATAATTCTCTTTAACAACTTTATCTTTACCGTGTAAAACCAACTAATATGATTAGTTTCATTTTAGTCAAGATATATGGAAGTATTTTGGAAAAGAAGCTAAGCATATGGGCCCTAGAAAGCCAAGGAAAAAGAGTTAAAGGACAAGTCGGTTAGGCTACCATTTAATTGTGGACCACCTTGTCATGCTTAGGATCATTGGAGAGGAGTGTCACAACAATAAAACCAATCTCCTTTGTTTTTTCATTTACTTTAGGAAAGTTTTTGACATTGTTCCTAAAACTAACCTTTGGAATAGGTTAGAAGAGCTAAAAAATCCCTCTGAGCTGAGAGTTGTTGCGATACGGTTGTATAAGACTATTATTTCCAAGTTTAGGAGCATTGAGGGATAGTTGAAAGAAATTAATTGTAATATTAGAGTCAAGCAAGGTTGTCCTCTATCCCTTACCCTTTTTGGCATATACAAAATTTGTCAAGTTAGAAGATTGTTTGGAAGTTGCAAGTTGTGTTGGACTGACTCTTGCTACTATAGTCATCATCATTCTCATACATGTTGATGATATTGTTCTTATGGCAAGGAATCCCTATGATCTCAAAAAGGAGCTTAGAATCCTCAAGGACTTCTGCTCCAGTACAGGGATGATAGTGAACACCGAAAAAACAAAGGTTATGATAATTAATTCCCTGAAGATAACCTATGATAGTTTCATGTATGATAACAATAGCCTAGAATAAGTTCCTTCGTACCAGTATCTTGGAATCAATATTCATAACAAGCTCAATTGGAACTATAACATTGAGAAAAAGATAAATGAAGGGTGGAAATCTTATTATGGGCTTGAAAATAATTGTAAAAGAGTAGATATTTGACTATGGGATAAGAAAAATCTCCTATTCAAGACACTTATCACTCCTGTTATCTTATATGGATGTGAATTTTGGGGATGCAATATCTCTCGAGAATCCTGGAGAAAGATAGAGCAGATCCAATTTTTTGTTATCACTTATAATCTCAAAATTAAAGGCAATACACCCTATCATATCCTCCTCATAGAAGCAAACCTTTCCCACATTGAGAGCACGCCTATGATTATGTACTTAATGTACAAGAACAAGATAAACAACATAGATGACACAAGGAACCCCAAAATTGCTTTAGAATCCAACCAAAATCACCAACGACTTAAGAGGGGATCGCACAATGATGCCAAGTCTTGGCTAAATCATTCATGTATAAAGGAAGAAGTTATTCTGCAGAATACTGATGATATTAAAAATATGATTAAAACTAAATTTAAGGATAATCTTTGGTTCAATAAAGAATTAGATGATAAAAGAAAATTAAGATACTATAAGGAGTTGGTTAACCCTAATCTTGAAGATCAAAATTATCTCTTTGTTTTGACTAGCGTAAGGAAGAGAATCAATATTGCTAAAATAAGAACTAATTATCATGAGTTGCATAGTGAAATTGAATGTTGGGAAATTCCCAAAACACCATGGAATGAAATAATTTTTCACCTTTTTGACACTCAAAGAGTTGAAGAAGAAAAACACTTTCTCCTAGAGTGCCATGCATATACCCAAATTAGATTGCAATTTCAAAATATTTCTCACAATATCGACCTTCCTAACCTTCTAAGTCACCAAAACTACAGTGTTCTTGGAATGCTTCTCCTAATGCTCTTTGAACATCGAAATATTATTCTAAATAAGTCCAGGTAATCTCTTACCTTTCTTAAGGTCCAATAAACCAATCTTGATCTGCATCATCATCAATACAATGGAAAATTTTAAAAATTACAGTAATTATCTTATTCATTCCATTGATAAATATGAAAATAAACAATTCCCTTTATCAATTTTACCCTTATAACAAAGAAAAACCACATTGATAATATACTTTATAGTACAATAGTTTTTTTTTAAAGTAAAGGTAAAGATAATAAATAAAAGTAAAGAATTTTGTAATTAATTTTGTTGACTTAATTTCTTTTTAATTTGAAGATGGTAAAATTTATTATCATTAAATTGTTTATTGAAAATGAGAATAGTGATTATGTGAGGATAGCATTGTACTATCATTGATAACTTTGATAACTGTGGACCGCTCTCTTTGATGCACGACCTCCCTTCCTACTCCCTCACGCATGCCCTCCTCACCTGGAGGGGCCTCGCCCCTCGCCC
>JASDQU010201664.1:11675-21732 GCA_032191745.1 Picea mariana | reverse complement strand
GCATAGGCAAGTACTATTGTTGTTTTTGAGATGTAGGATGTTCTTTATGTTAAATTTGGCAGCATCGACAATCATTCTCCAATGAGAGGCCATATGGGCCACCCTGAGGCTAGCCAGGGAGATTTGGAGAATCAACCAGTCTTGTGAGGTATTGACAAAATCTAGGGGGAACGTACAACCTCTGTGAGTCAAACCAAAAGTCAGGACGAACGAGATGCTATGTGAGTCTAATGCAAAAGTCAGGGGGAATGTACAACTTCTGTGAGCATAGACAGTCTAGTGCAAAAGTCAGAGGGAGCGTACAACCTCTGTGAGCAAGACATACTAGTGCAAAAGTCAGGGCGAACGTACAACCTCTGTGAGCCTAGTCAAACCTTGTGAGCCATGAGCAAAAGTCAAGGCATCTAGCAATAGTTAGGTTGAATATAAAATTCCTTTGAGCGAGAAACAAATGATATTCCTAATATTGCAAATGATATAAATGTATTGATCTAGTGCGTTGGCACGTGTAACATTATCCACCATGAAGAGAATTTCAAATTGCCTTGTAAAGAGTCGAGTTGTAACTGAAGTCTTAAAGTCTAGTTCTATTTTCGAACTAAAGTGTAATGCTGAGTTGCAATTGAAGTATCAAGTCTAGTTCTATTTTCGAACTAAAGTGTAATGCTGAGTTGTAACTGAAGTCTCAAGTCTAGTTCTATTTTCGAACTAAAGCATACAAGTCTCAAGTATAGTTCTATTTTCAAACTAAAGTGTAATGCTGAGTTGTAAATGAAGTCTCAAGTCTAGTTCTATTTTCGAACTAAAGTATACCAGCGTTAGGTCTAGTTCAAGTTCGAACTAAACTATGAAGCTGAGTTATGATTAAAGCATGCAAACAAGTTACTATTTCGAGCCTCTCCTCTTCTCCTCTTCAACCTATTTAGCAGAGGTCGACCCCTCTCTTCAAAACAGTTTTGATATGCAGGTTAAGGGAGAAGCAATAGAGGAGCATATCAGTGATAAAGAGGCAGCATACCAAAGCAGCATATCAGTGCTGTATATCAGAAATAGAGGCTGCATATCAGAGGCATATATCAGCAGCATATCAATGCTGTATATCAACAATAGAGGCAGCATATCAGAGGTGTATTTCCGCAAGGTCTCTTAGGTCTTTGTCAGGTCAGAGTCATCTTGGCAAGCTCTTTAAGAGCAGAACATTCATGGTGGATATTTGTAAGTGATCTCACATTATTAATGCAATAAAGAAATATTGTTTGCTGGGGTTTTTCTCCCTGTACAGGGTTTCCCCAGGGTATATGTGTTGTTGATGTGTATGCTTACTTATCTACATAGTTATTGCTATTCGGTTATGATTTGGTATTGTTGAAGTGTATTAAGCTGGAATCAAAGTGTTGAAGAAAATAAAAGAATTAATCCGCATAAGAAATCAAGCTCATAATTTAACACTTTATCCTGTCTCACTATTTTCCGCGATCAATGATGTTTCACACTTTTCATAAGGAGAATCTTCCTCTATAGAAGGAAACTTATGTAGAAACATTGACAGTCATCCTCAAGAGCACAAAAGTATTCATGTCAGGATTTGATCCATTTCATTTGAATGTGTGTAGAAAAGTTTCACAAAGGAACCTCATGCTGCTCAAATAGGTGTTAAGAAGTGCTGAAAGTTGGTCTCTATCAAACTCAACTAGGATTTGTGATGACCCAAAATCAAAGCCTGATAGATTTTAGGTGTGTGACATTAGATGGTAAGGATAGTAAATAGATATCCAGAGGTAGAGGCATGGATCTTTCCAAATGCAAGACCACATAGATCACCACCTCTAGACATGGAAAAAACCTATTACATAGAATCAAGCATAGTGGGCACAACCCTAATGACTTTCCTGCCACAGATGGTTCTACTGGTATGAACTTCCTTTGCTAGTTTTTGGTGATTCCAATGTCATACATAAATCAATAATGTGAATACTGTTTTAAACATCTATTAGAACTTAAATATTCAGCTATTAGCCAGAAATTGTTAGACCTTACTCTTTTTTTCTTTCTCAATTGAAGACAATTTATGTAATATGCCCTTTCTGCATTAGCTCGAGATTCTTTCAAGTTTGTTCAGGGCATTTCTTTGTTGCAAAAGCTGTCCATCCATTTAGTGATTGACTGGTTTTATGTCTGATATTGTTTTTCTCTCTGCACATGACTCTCTAGAACTGTGTTCTTTCAATCAGTGTTCATTGTTCCAAATAAGTAATGTTCTGAGTTAGTGTGAATGAGTTTAGTTTTCTTATTGCTTTCTTTTGTAAAATGTTACGTAGGTGGGCTGCTCTTACAGGTCAGTTTCGTGTTCAGAAATATTTTTCTGTTCGGAAACACAACAAATCAGAAAACAGTCAGCCATCTGCAGGTTCAGAACAAAGTAATCCATTGAAATATCTTTTCAATCAGTCTCTATATGCACTAGGGTTCTGTTCACGAATCTGGTTCAGCCAGCATACCTCTTTGGTTGCAAGTTCAGAGCACTCTGGTAACAAGAAGGGATGGCGCACTCGGGCTGCGGTCCGTCACAAAGTAAGCTTCTTCAATAGTTTTAACTTTTGTATAACGAAGTGTTTAATAGGTTTTTGCTTTTCTGTTTGTTATAGGCAAGCTTCTGTGCAAATCTAACTGTGCAGAGGTCTCCTTCATATTTGGTTATGGTTATGGCAATATATTTTCTCATAATGTCTGTGTTAGTTGCATGTTTCTTTTAGCCACTTTATTTTCTGTATTGCCATTATCTCCTCTTCTATATTGCCGTGTTCTTTGTTTTGAAATCTGTTATTTTGCTTATATGGACTTTTGTCTAACATGCCTCTTGACTGGTCAGTAATGTTGTGACACTTGTTTTTGAGGTTTGAGACATGACCTAGGAGATAATTCAATTTTGAACATTATAAAAGGGTATTTTAGTCAATTATATTTGAATTTTGAATGTCATAAAAGGGTATGTTAGTTCTTTCCCTTTGAGTTGGTGTTTTGTGTGCCCTCTAAAGAATTTCACCTTGGCATCTTTGATGAGATATATTTTTGTTTCTTACCATCTATGATTCTATACTTTTTGTCCACAAGTATAGGACGTACTTCAATATTTTTTATAAGCTCCATAATTGTGTTGGAACTGCCTTTTATGAATGCTACGATATTAAGTTGTGCCTCTTTGAAATGAATGCAGTTACAACAACATGATGTATGCATGGAAGCTTCATGGCATGAACGATATGTTCAAACACAAGGATCGTCTTGGGATGCACCTCTGTCAATATCACTAGATTTGGCATCACTTCGCTCTACTTCAGGCCTGAGGTACCGCCTTGGTATCCATCATAATTGTGGGATTCCTCAGGAGCATGGTAGCATAGACAATGCAGAAATTCCTTGGGTTGCATCTCCTGGCTTGTGCGCTAAAGCTGCTATTTCATTCGAAAAGCACATTGTGCTCTGGAAAGGGAAAGATCCGAGGTACCGGGAAAGGTGGGAGAGGCCTGTGAAGCCTTATAATTTGTGTTTATCCCGACCACATGTCATAATGTCGGGAATTATTGGTAAAACATTCTCTTCCCAATATCTTATTTCTTTATTTGTGTTTCATATTTCACTAGTGAAATAATCCTAAGTAGTATACAAGGAGTGTTCAAGTTCACAATGCTACAGCCATTAGGAAAGTGGAATCTCCACACAATCATCACATGAACCACCCCGAAGGCAAAGACATGGCAGGTATCCTCAATATCTAAATAAATCAGTGAATCACATTATGATAGTTCATATAATAATTCCAAATGAGGCAAAGCCTTGAATATAAAGGAGTGGGTTTAGATTAGATGACCCCGAACTCATAAAATGTGGGACGACAAAGACCTTATCTACTAATCACCTATCTGGACTATAACCACTCACTAAGGGTGAACCATAAATGACTTTACTGACGATGAAGGGACCACAAACTTGAGCTTAACCACCATTACACCAAACTCCTCCTTAAGCTTGATTTAGGGATAAAGAAGGCAAAGGTGGAACAATCATGTATTTGACTAAGTAAAGATTTCATCCCAACATCTCCCCTTAATATTCATTTGGGAAAGATGTGGTAAAAAGTTTGGCCAAATAAACATTACAGTAACCCCCCTTAATGTTGAATTGGGTAGGGAATAAAATAATGTCAATGCTGACACATCTTGACCATTACAAGGTGCATAAACAACTCACAGTGGAGAGTCGATCTGTGAAACTTGATCCTTCAAAGAAAACTTCACATGAAGCCCTTCGGAATTGACAAAGAAAACAGAGAGTCTCGCTTCAACACTAGCCTCCAAAAAACACTGTCACAGGAACCTCTTTGGAATTAGTGAAGCAACACAAGGAAACTCAAATCCAAGTGTAAAAGAGGATATGCACAGGCGGTCAGAGCAAGAACTCAAATCCCACAATGCTGTCAAAGGAGGGTCTCCAAAAATGACATAGAAGATGGAAAAGAGCATGCTGAAGCTAAAAGTGATCTGACGAAGATGCTAGTAAAGCAAGAGTGTCAAAGATCATCAAGGTTGTTACGAGCAAGCAAACCAAGAACCTGACCATGCACTCATGAAGGTCAAAACAGTCAACAAGTGCTCCAATCACCACATGTGATAAGATGGTTTTCTGATCATACAAGTGCACACTTGGCAAAAAAAGCTTCCGTCAAGCGAAGAAAGGGAAGATTTGGGAGAGGGCACGAAGAAACAACCCTTAATTGTTTTTCTCTGTTGCAGCTCAAAGAAACAACAAAAAAACACCCAAAAACGTATTCCTAAAACAGAATTGCGAAGAATCTAAGGCAATTGTTTTTGTAGAAGCTTATGACAGAAAATCCTAGTTCAATTTGAAATCCCATTTTTGAAACAAACCACACACAAAAAACAATTGTCTAGCAAGTTCAGATGTGCAAAATACCTCACCTGAAATGCACTATAATCAAACCTAAATCAAAATCCTCCCTTTTACAGAACAAACTTTAGAGCTCAATAGTCCTTCTCGTCCTCTTCATATCGGGGAAAATAATTTGATCTTTGCAATGAGATTCAACACAAGCAGTCAGAGCTAGGGAACTCAATCTTGCAGCTCTGATACCATGTAAAGGTTAGAATGCCACAAGCATCAGGAAAGTAGAGTCTCCACATAGTGATCACATGGACAACCTAAAACACACAGATATGGCTGGTATCCTCAACACCCAAATAAATGAATGAATCACATTATGATAGTTCACATGATAATTACAAATGACGCAAAGCCTYAAATATGTAGGAGTGGGGTTTAGTTYGCTGCCCTCAAAACCCCTATAAAGCCCACCTACTAACCAYCGATGTGGTCTATAACCACCCACTAGGTTRAATCATAAAAGATTTTAATGACCACTAAAGGACCACAAATTTGAGCTTAACCACCATTACACCAACATTCAACCTTAAGCTTGACTTAGGGATCAAGAAGGAAAAGATGGAATAATCATGTCTATGATCTGTTGCCGCCTTTATACACAGCTCAGGTTTAACGTAGAAAAACTTTTAATCCACTGAGTGTGCCCTTGGGGGCAAGTCTCAAGTCAAAGTGCTGTCACTTRATCCTYGACTCCTCGGTCTAGGCCAACTCCTAGCGAAGCCAAGGGGGGTAGTCCCTATAAAAATAAATCTAAGGTTTGTACTTAATCTAAGAGCAAAAATAGATTCTAGGAGTTTTCTTACAATCAACAATAGCAAGATTAAATTGAAACTTATGACAACAACATACAACAGATGTTTTACTAGCAACATATATGACATATAAAGATATAATTGCTTATGCTGGAAAGTAAAGCATTCAAGATACTGTATATGAGATACAACTTAAAAAAGGATACAGATACCTGAACTGAAATGATAAGCAAAAAGTGTTGACCAGTGCCAAATAAAGAAAATTGTTGCTTAGATGTAATGCCACAAGTTGTTACTGAAAGATAAATGCTTGCAAGTGTTGCTTTAATGTTGAGCGATTAGTAAGAAATGACCAAGTTTATTATGAAATTGCTTGTCAAAGTGAAATGCTTGAAAATAAACTTATCTAATATGTGGCCTCTCCAGAGGATATCCCTCAGCTTGGAAATTTGCGGAGAACTTGCTGAAGCCCAAAGACTTCACCAACAAGCTCAATGAAGGTGCCGGAGGTCCTATTGCCGCCTTTATACACACTTGGGCTATCGTAGAAGTAATCTTCAATACACTCAGTGTGTCCTTGGGGGCAAGTCTTGAGTCAAGGCGCTGCCACCTGATCCTCGACTCCTCTGTCTAGGCCAACTCATAGCGAAGCCAAGGGGGGTAGTCCCTAACAAAAATACTATGGCTTATAAGCTAATCTAAGCAAAGAAACCACTCTAGGAGTTTATTGCTGAATAAAACATTTACAGTAAAGCATTCAACACATTCATTCGATAGACAAGATAATTATTTATAATAGGAGAGATGTCCAACCATAGAAGATGCATGCACAATAAAGTAAAGGATACAATATTTGCAAGTGTTGTAACAATTATTAGACAATCATCATATTACGAATGAAATACTGCTCATGAAGTAAAAAGTTGTGAACATGAAACCTGTGCCTTAAAGGTTTCGTGGGCAGTTGTTGAATCACGTGTTTTATTTAAGATTTATTGAAGGTAGATTAATGAAAATGTGTGGCCTCTTTAGAGACTATCTTTTTGTTTGAAAATGTGCTGAGAGCTTACCGAAACCCCAAGGCTTCACTAGTAAGTTCAATGAAGGTGCCGGATGTCCGACACGGGGAGAACCTAGATCTCAAAGTTCCCTTCTGACTTCACACACTCCCTTCATTCGGTTTCCCTTGCATCAAGATAGCTACTATCAAGGTTTCCCTAATTAAAACTACTACACACTAACAACTCTGATTTTGATTGAATCACAGGATCGAGCTAGGCTCGCAAGGGCTTAGAGCATACACCGGGAACTGCGGGAAGGTTTATTTTAAAACTAAAAGGAAAATGCGAAAAATTTGAGATGTTTTCTAATTACTAAAAGCGAAAATGCAAACTAAGCTAGCATAAGAATCACTTTGCTTGCTTGAATGGTTAATTTCTTTAAATTG
Source organism: Picea mariana (assembly GCA_032191745.1). NCBI lineage: Eukaryota > Viridiplantae > Streptophyta > Pinopsida > Pinales > Pinaceae > Picea > Picea mariana. The sequence goes on along the minus strand of JASDQU010201664.1, from coordinate 14,574 downwards.
TGTGTTTTGAAAGCACATAAAGCAAGAAAATCAAAAGGAAAACAAAGCACACAACCACCACCGATCCCCCTAAAGGGGATGACGAAACTGGGCACTAAAGGCCCGCTTTTATTAATGTCTATTACACTTTGAGAAAACAAAAGAATTCTCTTTTTCCTTTTTTATGAATTTTGGATCCTTATAGAATGGATCAAATTATTAGCAATAATTACAAAGAAGACTTTCTAAAGTCTTGGTCTTCAAAGAGTCCAACTTGGGGTAGAATTTCGTCAGTTTTGCTTCAAATTCGTCAAAGTCCCCCCTTGTTTTTTGACGGACCTGCTAAAAACCGGCAAAAGAAAATGATTATATGATGACAAAAAACACTATAAGAAAGTAAAAATAAGATGAACAAATTTGACCACATTTTCTTGATATTTTCTCATGCAAAAACTGCTAATTTTTCGGGGCTTTTAGAGGCTTTAGATGAAGCTAAACTAGGCCCTCTTAGATGTTTTTGTTGGCTGTCCTAAACCAACAACATAAAACTTCTAATTGGCTAGATATTGAAAGCAAAACATAAACAACTTTCTATCTTGAGACTAGGATATGAATACCAGAAAATTGCAAGAAGAAACTTAGATCTATTTTTCTGATTGAAAGAGAAATAAAACTAGATCTAATACTTGCTCATGCAATGCTAGATGCTAAAAATTTATCTTTAAATTCAAATCTAGCTAATATGCAAGCGAAAAGAGAAAAGGAAAGAAGAAATTTCTGATTTTTGGAGCCTTTGCTTGAGCTTGTGAATCTTTGGGCTATGGGGTTCCTTTGGTGTGAGGAAGAGGGAGGAATCCTTTCTTTCAAACTCCTTGGAAAAACACTAGATGTAAGCTAGTTCTCTTGCTTCTCCAAGAATGGGATCTTGCATGCTTCAAAACAACTCACAAATACGTGCAAAAGATTGGTGTTTCCTACAAAAGAGAGTTCGTTTACATGTTAGTTTAAGCAAAAACAAAACATGCAATACAAACATCAGATATAAGTAAACAAGATGGATTGATTAAACAAACAAGTTAAAGCATCCACTCCAATTAGACAACAATGTCCTTACCATTAGCCAATTTGCACAATAAATAAATGCAAGAAATTTAGAGCAACATCACCTCAATTATGTACCAACATTCATCCACACATGAGAACCACACACCAATAAATTGACCTCCAAAGTCTCTTGAATTCAAATACGAAATAATATTACAATAGCAACAAGTCGCTTAATCTCCAACTAACTCAAAGGAGGAGGGTCGAGCTTGCTTTATAGTTTTCCAAGTGAAGTTTCCTAAGTGAGGGTGCATGGGAGAAGAGGAGTGGCGCACTAGATGACTGGGCAAATGTGGGAATGAAGTGGGGAATGAGTGGAGAGGGAGTAGAGTGGTAGGTGAGGATTGTGGAGTGAAGTGAGGTGAGGTGGAGTGAAGGAGGAGTGGAGTGGTAGTGGAAGAGGAAGAGAGGGCGAGTCCCTCCTTGGGATTAGCACCCTTCTTCTATGGATGCACCAACTAGAGGAGGAGGTGCGCCTAACCTCATTGGGATCTCCTCCCATTTTCCATGTCACTTAACCTAGGCGCCTTCACTAGGAGATTACTTCGCCAACTAGACCAGGGACTCTAGACATGAAGAAACATGTTCCCGACATGTTTGCTAAATTTTAACACTTTAATTAAATTGTCCCTTTTTACCTTTTTGAGAGAAAAATTCAATTTTGAGTGATTAAATTTGTTATCGCACAGTTTGTAGCTAGGAGCAAAGGGCTATAAGGTAGAGGGGCAAACTGGTGTAACAGGAACCTATCCCACCCAATGTCACCACGATGGGAAAGCTCTTTCTCTTTAGGGAGGTTAGGCCCAGGGGAGACGTCCCCGGTGACCTGGGGTTTTGAAAGGGCAAAGGATAACAGGATAAGGACAAATTTCCCCTTCACAGATCACTGCCAATCAGATAGTCTCGGCTAAACAGCCAATAATAAGGTATAAGCAAAGAAAAGAAAAACACCTGCTTGAGACAATACAACAAGGAAACTGATACGTGCAATCTTGGTTAGTACTTCATATAAATCAGTGACTATCTGATATTCAATTAAGCAATTTAAAGGTAAATGTTGACGAAGTCAATGTTTACAAAAATAACAATGGCAATAATGTCACTTCATCAATAAATACTCGAATGATACAACATTCAATGTAACAAATAACTTCTTAACTCAATTAATGCCTTCAACTACCATTCAATTACTCAAAAGATAAAACGTTGCTGCAATAAAGATGAAATATTCAATGATGACGTCAACAACTTAGGGTTAGTAGGTTAGTCTAGGCTAGGGTTAGTGTAGTTAGGGTTTCAATTTCAAAAGTTTTGAGAGTGTTTAGATCCAATTCTACTTCAATGTTGGAGGTCTTGGGATCAGTGCCTTAGGGTAGAATGGAGTCAATAAGTGAAGGATGTACATGTTGAAGGAGACGAGACTCCAAAGGACTAGAGGGAAAAGTTTCAAGGTGTTGCTAAAGCAGGGCCTTAAAGACCGAACCCTAGGGGAGAGAGGCTCACTCCAGTGTTGCAAAAGCAAGGCCTCGTGCTCTCTCCTCCTTCCCGACAAACGGCTAGCTCAGATGAAGCACAAAATCAAGACAAGAGGGCTTAATGAGGGAGAGTGTTGCTACAACAAGGCTCTTTCCTCAAACCCTAAAGGAAAAACGGCCCCAAGTGTAGATAACCTAGGCCTGGGACGTCTTCCTCCTCTTGAATTCTAAAGGGTACGGCTAGCACATGGGAAAGAGAAACAAGGAGTGTAGCTACGGCTAGGCTCTCTTCCTCTCTTTCAATGGCTAAAGGTTTCTCTATCAGGGGACATGAGACAAGG
>JASDQU010201663.1:0-12569 GCA_032191745.1 Picea mariana | reverse complement strand
GGAAGGGTATAAAGGTTTGGTTGGGGCTCCATTGACTAGTATGGAAAACTTATCGTGAACACCAGGGTCATTACCCATTGTATCCAATGATTATCAAATCCATAGGCTTCCATATTTTTTGCCATATAATTCCAACTTAGTTTGTCATAAGCTTTGGTGAAATCCAGTTGTATTATCATGCCAACTTTTTTCCTACTTTTCAGAGTGTAGATTATTTCATGAGCTTGAATAATGTTGTCCAGAATTTTCCTACCTTCCACAAAGCCTTATTGTTCCCTTGAGATCAGTATGGGGAGTAAGGGCTTCAGTCTATTTTCTATCACTTTTGAGATAATCTTGTACACCACTTTTTCTCCTCTGTTACCAATCTAGGAATATGCCTCACAATTCTTTGGATTGCATCTGACCGGTCTAGGTTTGGTTCTCTTTCTATGTCCTGAAAGTGCTTAACTAGAGATTTTTCGATTTYYTGATGGGATTCTCTCTCTATTCCTTCATGATCTCAAATTTTCAAGATTCTATTATTAGTTCTTCAAGCTATTGTCGACCTGTTGAAGAACTTTGTGTTTTTCTCCCCTTCCTTTAACCACTGCATTCTAGATTTCTATTGCCAAAGAATTTCCTCTTGCTTACATATTTTCTCCCATTCCTGATGCAAATGGATCTCCTCCTTTTCCCTCTCCTCATTATAGCCTTCTTGAATACATAGTTCCTGAATCCAGCCCATTTTTTCTTCGAGATATTTTTTGCTTGATCAATGTTCCCGAAGACTTATTGATTCCATTGCTTTAATGTTTTATTTATATGTTTTAGTCTACCTTGAAATCTATACATTTTTGTCCCCTGTACCTGGATGTCCCCTTTCCACCAAAGCTTGATATTCTCCTTGAAGGTTAGGTGCTCAATCCAAAAGCTCTCAAAACAGAAAGGCTTGTTTTTTTGGTTTCCATAAAAGTTTGCCTCCAACAGAACTGGCCAATGGTCTGAGCCTCCCTATGGAAGGATGTTTCCTTCCATATCTATACCTTGTATTACGATTGAATCCGAGATTAAAAATATGTCTGATCTCGAGGCTACTTGGTGATGAAAAGATATTTTGTTATTCCAGATAAAAATCCCATTACTCATTATGATATCAACTAAATTAGTTTTTTCTATAAAGGCCGAGAAGACCTCAACATCTCTATCCAATCTTCGGACTCCCCCTTTTTTCTCAACCAGGGTGACAATTGTATTAAAATCACCTGCTAAAATCCAGTGAGGGTTCAAATTTCTCTCCCTGAGGTTTTATAAATCTGTTATCATTTTTTTCTTATCTTCCATCAGTTGAGGTCGATATACATTGGTGCACATAAAATTATCTGGATTCCCTATAACTTGCACAATTACTAATAAATAATTCCTTGTGGATTTTGTCGAGATTAGGTCTATTTTTTGTGGGTCCACGGGGTGAGAATGCTCCCGACCGAATTTTTACTATCAATATCTAAAAAAATGTAATTATTCCAACTTTTCTTACTTATTTGTGCCATCTTTTCGATTATACATTTGGTTTCCTATATAAAACAAATATCCGTCTTTTCCCTTTTTAGCATATTTTTTAGAATATTTTGTTTCCCGGGGCTATTCAAGCCTCTTATATTCCAAGTAATAACGTTCATTTTAAACCATGACGGGGAGAGACAAGGAATTTTTTTTTATCTTACCAGAATTTATCAGAAGCGCTCCCAGTTCCTGCAATGCCACGTTGTTGGATTTTCTCCCCTTCTTTCTTTTGGATTTCTTTGGCAATTGTGGTTTTTGGATGTCACCCGTTTTGATACCCAGGTTTCCTATCTCCCCATGCATGCATTTGATTTCTCTAGATTTTTCTTCCTCCCTCATTAGGAAGTGATATTGAATATGATCTAGTTGATCTGAAGGAATGGTGTCCATTCCTTGTTTTTTCCATTGGTCCAAAATATTATGAAGGTCAATCCCTTTCCTTTCCATGATGTCGTGTAGATATCGATCCTGTGTTCTGGCCTCACTTGGTGTCATTCAGAATCACCATTCCTTTCTTGCATTGGAGTGTTTGTGTCCAGGTTTCTATCTCATGTTGATCCTTTGTAATTATTGGTGGTGTTCTAAGATTATTGATTCTCCTTTGCCTTATTTGCCTCCTTTTCACCGGGCTCCCTTTCCCCTTTCTTCTCCAGTCCCATTTCACCATCTTGGGTTTGGTTCTCCACGAGACCTTCAAATCTACTCTTTGATTCAGGTTACCAGATGTGGAGGGTTTTCTTTATCATCTATTTCCTTTACCTTTGTCATTTGGCCGAGCAAAGCCTTCCTCATCCTGGGGTTATTTTGTTTTAGCTTGATCCGTCTTTTTGTTTAACAAGAATTCCCTGAATAAATTCCCATGTTCATGACATCTCATACATCTAAATGGGATCTGTTCATAATCTATATTTTGGATCCATTCCTCATCCTTAAATTCCAAACATATTGCTTTCGATAGTGGCCTCGAGACATCCATCTCAATATAGATTCCTACAAATGAGGTATACTTTCCCTTTAAAGTTGCATCTGAATCCTTGACAAATTTTCCCATCTTATTTCCTATTTCCTCGAAGGTGGATGGTAGCCAATAGTCCAATGGCATGGAATAAAGTCTGCTCCAGACTAAAATGCACTTAAAGGTCTCATTTTCTGGGGAAAAAATTTCCTTCCAGGGTCTCATATACAGTCCAACTGAGGCATGAAAATAGGGCCCTCGTTCAAACACCTTGTCTCTGTCTTCTAGGTTAATAAAGACAACTGTAAAAAATCCTTTTGATCCTAGGTGTAGATCCACCTCCCTGCTTGGTTTCCAATGATATTTTATCCAACTTCGTAGGATTTTTCCGGTGGGCCATAATCCCATAAACTTGCAGATCAGGGCATGCACCCTCATCTAATCTCTATATTATTGAGTATGTGAATCTTATAGTACAAATTTTGGGATCAAAGTCGTTTTTGGTTTGCATGGGTCTCTCCCTCCAACCCCATTTGGAAGTGATGGGTCTATCGCCTTGCCTTGGTATCTTTGTTCTCCTCTATTGATTTTTCTCTTTTTTTCTGCTTGTCCTCACCTTGGTTTTCTGACACCGATCTTGATGTCCGCAACAGTGGGGCCTTGAATCCTCCTCCGCATGGGCCTTTCCCTCTATCAATCACTACTTTCTTGTAGGAGGGAGACTTGTTGTAACACCCTGTAAACCTGCAAAAACAAAGGTCGTCGAAAAATATGCTCCTCCTATTTGTTATCTCGTTCCCTTTGCATTGATCCATTAATATCACATTTAAAATATTATTCCTAATATGATTAGTGGAAGGAAGATCTTAAGCTAAATTTTGTATATAATGTTATCATTTATGTCAATAAAAGTTTATATTATTTTTCAAAATTAGAAATTWCAACATATATCTGTGACATTGGTGCTGAGGCAGTCAATAAAGGAAACCAATCCCACAACCAACTATTAAAGTTCCAAAATACTATGTCTAGTAGACTATAAAAAGTCATCATTATATAACTTGGACTGTGATGAGCAACAAAGAAAACCAGTCCCACCACCAAGTATTAAAGTTCCAAAAGAATATGTCTAGTAAACTATTAAAAGTCACCATTATAGAACTTGGACTATAATGAGCAGGGCTTAGATTATGAAAATACAAAATTAGAGGACCTTGTAAATTCGTTATCCATGCCGAAACTAGGAAAATCAAAACAATACAAAACATAAAATTTATTTGATTTTATAGTTGCTAGGAAAAGCATTCCTGTAGGAGTTGAGCAATTTTGGAATCATAACTGATTGAAGCAAGTTCTCCTAGTTGTACCTCTGATGCTAATCTTATGAGCCAGAGTCCAAGAGACATTCAATATTTTTTTCCATCAATTCATGCCTGAATTTTTATTCATCATTGTCCCTTCGAAGCTCTAAGATGAGATGATGTTGGTTGTCTGTGAACCTGATTGGAGGAGGAGACTTCGCCTTTGAGTTGGAAGCATCACCAATTTTGGGACTGTGAGGAATCAAGACAGAGGACGATGGAGGGTTAAATTTTGGCTTTTCCTCCTCAACAACACTCTTAGGAACATAAGAGCCACAATCCATTACTGAAGGACACAAACACAAAGGGCCACTGCAAACAACATCATGCAACAAAGACACACTATGACATCGACCTTTGAAACCAGAAGAACTTCAACTAGCACTTTGCAGTTTGCCTCATTCCCGAGGCATGTAACCTGAACAAAGCTCACAAAGAATGGGCCAAGCAAGGAGAAAGGGAGGCTACTAGGTATGGATTATAAACCAGATGGATGAAGGAGCAAAGTGTAGAGTAGATCCAAGCCTCAATAAAGAACCGTTGGAGATGTAGGTTCCTATAAGAGCCATCAAGACCTGAGATTCAACCATCAATTCTTTGTACTTACCCGTATCAAAGCCTACCTTCTTCCCACATATGCAATGATACATTGTTTTACCATGAAAAAAATAAACGATTTTTTCATAAATGTTCAAATGATAAAGTATATTTTTCTTTGTTTGGGTATGTTCATTTTTAAACAACAAATAAAATCAATTATTATTGAAAATTTTAAAGTTAAAGTTCCTGCATAAACCAAATCTTATAGACTGCAACATAGATCAAGTGGAGCTTGGTATTCCTATTACAACCCATTATTCCTTGTTTTGTAAAAATATAGTTTTGCTTGCAATGTTTTTAGAGGGAAAACCTTAGATTTTGTGAGCCTTTGGTAGGGTATGAGAGGTAGTGAATAAATAAAAAAATCTATGATTTGTGTGTATTAAATATTTGTGTGAGCTAAATTCTTGAAAACTACATTTACTTGAAAACTGCATTTATAACAAATTTCGAGGAGCTCACCGCATTTTCACCATCGCTGCCTCACCACTAGTATGGAAAACTTATCATGAACACCAGGGTCATTACCCATTATATCCAATGATTATCAAAGCCATAGGCTTCCATTGTTTTGGCCATATAATGCCAGCTTCGTTTGTCATAAGCTTTGGCGAAATCCAGTTGTATTATCATGCCAACTTTTTTCCTACTTTTCAGAGTGTGGATTATTTCATGAGCTTGAATAATGTTGTCCAGAATTTTCCTACCTTCCACAAAACCTGATTGTTCCCTTGAGATCAGTATGGGGAGGGGGGGTCTCAGTCTATTTTCTATCACTTTTGAGATAATCTTGTACACCACTTTTTCTCCTCTGTTACCAATCTAGGAATATGCCTCACAATTCTTTGGATTGCATCTGACCGGTCTAGGTTTGGTTCTCTTTCTATGTCCTGAAAGTGATTAACTAGAGATTTTTCAATTTCCTGATGGGATTCTCTCTCTATTCCTTCATGATCTCAAATTTTCAAGATTCTATTATTAGTTCTTCGAGCTATTGTCGACCTGTGGAAGAACTTTGTGTTTTTCTCCCCTTCCTTTAACCACTGCACTCTAGATTTCCGTTGCCAAATAATTTCCTCTTGCTTACATCTTTTCTCCCATTCCTGATGCAAATGGCTCTCCTCCTTTTCCCTCTCCTCATTATAGCCTTCTTGAATACATAGTTCCTGAATCCGACCCATTTTTTCTTCGAGATCTTTTTTGCTTGATCAATGTTCCCGAAGACTTATTGATTCCATTTCTTTAATGTTTTCTTTATATGTTTTAGTATACCTTGAAATCTATACATTTTTGTCCCCTATACCTAGATGTCCTCTTTCCACCAAAGCTTGATATTCTCCTTGAAGGTTAGGTGCTCAATCCAAAAGCTCTCAAAACGGAAAGGCTTGTTTTTTTGGTTTCCATTAAAGTTTTCCTCCAACAGAACTGGCCAATGGTCTGAGCCTCTCTAAGGAAGGATGTTTCCTTCCATGTCTATACCTTGTATTACGATTGACTCTGAGATTAAAAATATGTCTAATCTCGTGGCTACTTGGTGATGCAAAGATATTTTGTTATTCCAGGAAAAAATCCCATTACTCGTTCTGATATCAACTAAATTGGTTTTTTCTATAAAGGTTAAGAAGACCTCAACATCTCTATCCAATCTTCAGACTCCCCCTTTTTTCTCAACCATGGTGACAATTATATTAAAATCACCTGCTAAAATCTAGTGAGGGTTCATATTTCGCTCCGTAAGGTTTTATAAATCTGTTATCATTTTTTTCTTATCTTCCATCAGTTGAGGTCTATATACATTGGTGCACATAAAATTATATGGATTCCCTATAACTTGCACAATTACTAATAAATAATGCCTTGTCGGTTTTGTCGAGATCAGGTCTATTTTTTGTGGGTCCATGGGGTGAGAATGCTCCCGACCGAATTTTTACTATCAATATCTAAAAAAATGTAATTATTCCAACTTTTCTTACTTATTTGTGCCATCTTTTCGATTGTACATTTGGTTTCCTATATAAAACAAATATCCGGTTTTTCCATTTTTAGCATATTTTTTAGAATATTTTGTTTCCCGGGGCTATTCAAGACTCTTATATTCCAAGTAATAACCTTCATTTTAAACCATGAAGGGGAGAGACAAGGAACAAATTTTTGATCTTACCAGAATTTATCAGAAGCGCTCCCAGTTCCTGCAGTGCCACGTTGTTGGATTTTCTCCCCTTCTTTCTTTTGGATTTCTTTGGCAATTGTGGTTTTTGGATGTCACCCGTTTTGATACTCAAGTTTCCTATCTCCCCATGCATGCATTTGATTCCTATAGATTTTTATTCCACCCTCATTAGGAAGTGATACTGAATATGATCGAGTTGATCTGAAGGAATGGTGTCCATTCCTTGTTTTTTCCATTGGTCCAAAATATTATGAAGGTCAATCCCTTCCCTTTCCATGATGTCGCGTAGATCTGGATCTTGTGTCCTGGCCTCACTTGGTGCCATTTCAGAATCGCTATCCCTCTCTTGCATTGAAGTGCTTGTGTCTAGGTTTCTATCTCATGTTGATCCTTTGTAATTATTGGTGGTGTTCTGAGATTGTTGATTCTCCTTTTTCTTATTTTCCTCCTTCTCACCGAGCTCCCTTTCCCCTTTCGTCTCCAGTCCCATTTCACCATCCTGGGTTTGGTTCTTCGCGAGACCTTCAAAGTTATTCTTTGATTCACGGTTACCAGATGTGGAGGGTTTTCTTTATCGTCTATTTCCTTTACCTTTGTCATTTGGCCGAACAAAGCCTTCCTCATCCTGGGGTTATTTTGTTTTAGCTTGATCCGTCTTTTTGTTTAACGAGAATTCCCTGAATAAATTCCCATGTTCATGACATCTCATACATCTAAATGGGATCTGTTCATAATATATATTTTGGATCCATTCCTCACCCCTAAATTCCAAACCTATTGCTTTCGGTAGTGTCCTCGAGACATCCATCTCAATATAGATTCTTGCAAATGAGGTATACTTTCCCTTTAAAGTTGCATCTGAATCCTTGACAAATTTTCCCATCTTATTTCCTATTTCCTCGAAGGTGGATGGTAGCCAATAGTCCAACGATATGGAATAAAGTCTGCTGCAGACTGAAATGCACTTAAAGGTCTCATTTTCTGGGGAAAAAATTTCCTTCCAAGGTCTCATATACAGTCCAACTGAGGCATGAAAATAGGGCCCTCGTTCAAACACCTTGTCTCTATCTTCTAGGTTAATAAAGACAACTGTAAAAAATCCTTTTGATCCTAGGTGTAGATCCACCTCCCTGCTTGGTTTCCAATGATATTTTATTCAACTTCGTAGGATTTTTTCGATGGGCCATAATCCCTTAAACTTGCATATCATGGCATGCACCCTCATCTGATCTCTATATTATTGAGTGTGTGACTCTTATAGTACAAATTTTGGGATCAAAGTCGTTTTTGGTTTGCATGGGTCTCTCCCTCGAACCCCATTTGGAAGTGATGGGTCTATCGCCTTGCCTTGGGTATCTTTGTTCTCCTCTATTGATTTTTCTCTTTTTTTCTACTTGTCCTCGCTTGGTTTTCTAACATCGATCTTGATGTCCCCAACAGTGGGGCTTTGAATCCTCCTCCACATGGGCCTTTCCCTCTATCAATCACTACTTTCTTGTAGGAGGGAGACTTGTTGTAACACCTTTTAAACCTGCAAAAACAGAGGTCGTCGGAAAATATGCTCCTCCTATTTTCTATCTCGTTCCCTTTGCATTGATCCATTAATATCACATTTAAAATATTATTCCTAAGATGATTGGTGGAAGGAAGATCTTAAGCTAAATTTTGGATATAATGTTATCATTTATGTCAATAAAAGTTTATATTATTTTTCAAAATCAGAAATTACAACATATATCCGTGACATTGGTGCTGAGGCGGTCAATAAAGGAAACCAATCCCACAACCAACTATTAAAGTTCCAAAATACTATGTCTAGTAGACTATAAAAAGTCATCATTATATAACTTGGACTATGATGAGCAACAAAGAAAACCAGTCCCACCACCAAGTATTAAAGTTCCAAAAGAATATGTCTAGTAAATTATAGAACTTGGACTATAATGAGCAGGGCTTAGATTATGAAAATACAAAATTAGAGGACCCTGTAAATTTCCTATCCATGCCGAAACTAGGAAAATCAAAACCATACAGACCATAAAAATTATTTGATTTTATAGTTGCTAGGAAAAGCATTCCTGGAGGAGTCGAGCCATTTTGGAATCATAACTGATTGAAGCAAGTTCTCCTAGTTGTGCCTCTGATGCTAATCTTATGATCCAGAGTCGAAGAGACATTCAAGCTTTTTGTCCATCAATTCATGCCTGAATTTTTATTCATCATTGTCCCTTCGAAGCCCTAAGATGAGATGATGCTAGTTGTCTGTGAACCTGATTGGAGGAGGAGACTTCGCCTTTGAGTTGGAAGCATCACCGATTTTGGGACTGTGAGGAATCAAGACAGAGGACAATGGAGGGTTAAATTTTTGCTTTTCCTCCTCAACAACACTCTTAGGAACATAATAGCCACAATCCATTACTAAAGGACACAAACACAAAGGGCCACTGCAAACAACATCATGCAACAAAGACACACTGTGACATCAACCTTTGAGACCAAAATAACTTCAACTAGCACTTTGTGGTTTGCCTCATTCTCGAGGCATGTAACCTGAACAAAGATCACAAAGAATGGGCCAAGCAAGGAGAAAGGCAGGCTACTAGGTAGGGATTAGAAACCAGAGGGATGAAGGAGCAAAGTGTAGAGTAGATCCAAGCCTCAATAAACTACCGCTGGAGATGCAGGTTCCTATAAGAGCCATCAAGACCTGAGCTTCAACCATCAATTCTCTGTACTTACCCATATCGAAGCCTACCTCATTCCCACAGACAAGATCCATAACCAAATCCAGGTGAGGTAAGGACTACAAGAACGATATGAAAAGTGTTAAATAAGCGATAACATCCATCAGCCTCAGGGTATAAGAAGAAGGCCAAGAGGTGAGAAGTGTATACAGATGGATCATGCAAGATCTGTTAGAGTGACACCTCATCCAAAGGATTAATCTTAATATTTAAAAAATTATTATAATATTCAATAGAACTCTATTTATTGAAGTGTAACCTTTACTCTCAACTTTAAATTTTCAATTACTAAGTAATCATCTAAACTTACAAGTTAATTAGTGAGTTTTCCATAATAAAGGATATTTATATTCAAGATTTGAGTAACTATGTACAATGCCATTATGGATATTGGCCCCTAACATTTAGTTTTAGAAAAAACCCCAAGGTGGGGTCAACCTTGAGTTCATTCATGAGAAAAATACAAAATCCCATTATCAAAACAATATTCATTGCATGCAATGATATTATAATAAGTCTTTCAATTACCGACATTCACGTGCTATAGACAAACAATTATTTAAATTTTTTAAAAATAAAATTTAACTAGAAGTTATAAATATGATTAGTGATGTGAAACCTACTTTTCTTCTCCCATCATTGCATGATATGGGAAACCCACTTTTCTTTTCCACTCATTGCATTTGGAAGTCACACCTTCTATATCTCCTTCCCATTCCATAATTGTTGTTCATTTGGATGGAAAGTTGGAGGACATCCTTCAACTTTGTTTCTTTGGTTGTTTCGATGTATTAATTAATCAATATGAATTCTTTGAGAAATCGATATTTGAGTTTTTATTTTTACCCTTATATTTAAGGGTAAGTTTTTTTTGTTGGTTTGATATTCACTCTCTTAAAATTTTTAAAGATTCATACTTATTTTAAAGTGTTATTAGTTCCTGCTTTCGGCATGGACTATAGCGATGAGTTTACTTGTTGACTCCCATTAGCTCTTCCTTTGACTTAAATTTCTTCTTGATTTCCTAAGTTTAACATAAGCAATTTTAATATTTACATTTATTGCAATTAAAATAAATAAAAAACTTCTATTTCTCTTAAAAGTGATTGGCTGTCAACTTTAGGGTCTTATTGCCCAGGGGATGGTGGAGTTCTTGAAAATTGAGTTTTTAATTAAATCACCGAGGGTTTCATTAAATATCTTTGCACACTAAGTTTTGGAAAACTACTTTTTTTACAAGTTTCCACGGCCTTTCCACCGTCACTTGAAAATTGGATTTTAATTAATTCACCTTTGAAGACTCTAACAACTGACACTGACACTGACACTGCACACTGCAATCGACAATTTGCAGGTTCGCTTGCTACATGACCTTATCCCTAGCCAGATGCTCACCGCCTTACCACTTGCTACCTCAACTCCTCCTCACTGCCATGCAAAATGCTATATCTTTATTATGTTAAACATTTAGATGACAGTTGTACGTTGTATTTGTAACTTGGCTTGTTGCAGGTTGATTTGTTATCCACAAAAGTTGGCCATCAATTCCCCGTCGCAAGAATCAAAAGGTATCTTAAGAAGGGCAGATATGCCTAGCGAGTTGACACAAGAGCTCATGTGTATCTGATAGTTGTTATGGAGTATCTTGCAACCGAGGTATATATTCATTGGTTTTGTTATATTCTTCAACTTTCTTGTGAAATATTTGTTCCTCGAAAATAATCAAAGTGTTAGGGTTTGTGCCCTAGGGTTCCAATCGCATGATCTCATTTTAATTTTTTGGTGTTGATTTTTCGTGGAGGTTTCTGAATTGGATGGAAATGCGATAAAGGATAACAAGAAGAGCATGATTATTCGAAGGCATATCCTTTTGGCTGTAAGGAACTCTCATGGTTTGTTATGGATTGTACCCTCTAACGACCTCTCAAAATGTGATAACTTTGTTTATTCCTTTCTTGTAAAGGGTGTCGATATGTATAGTTAGGGTTTGAATACATTCGCTCATATATTACCCTAGCTAAGTGTCGTTTCCCCTATTTTTTTGGTACTTGAATATATGATAAAATTGTTTAGTGGCAATTATGTGCGTGCATTTCCCTCCTAATGTATCTATGTAGTTTTGATCCTTTGTAACCGGGATTTCAATTTTACTTAGTCAAAATATATGCATAGCATTGATGTGTTAAGCACTGGATTAAGTGCTTAATTAGAACTGGCCAAAGATATCAACAAATTCCTTGGAGGCCATTGTAACTTGGATATACCAAATCAATCATCAGTCCTCTAAACCTGTATGTATAGTATGAGAATTCGATAGCTTTTACGATCATCTATTATTGTAGTCGATGATCCCGTTGATGAAACCTATTTTATCCTTTAGCGAATTCATGTTCTAAGCAATTTAAGTTCACCTTCAGTGATTATGCAATGTAGTCTCTTATTTGTTTGGCTATGTGTGTATTATATAGAAGCAAGGGTTTTGTTGGAAGACAACACATAATCAAATTCCTAGATCAAACAATAGTTGATTGATTGTGGGGCTGAGTTTTAAAATAACTCTAGAAGAAGAGACATCTCTTCTCAAATAAATTTCCATTAGTATTACAAGACGAGTTGTTGTAGATTGAAGTATCCAGAATATCAAATTTTGGATTACATAGAGGATAGGGGAAGGTGTCTGGCTTGCAAATAGCTAATATATATATTATCCAAGTAATCTGATGAATATCAATTTTATTAGAATCCTACAGGTATGCACTCGTTGGCATTAAGAGCAGCCCGTTCTTTGTAGACAAAATCATATTTCTCAATTTGTGTTTTAACTATATAGGAATGGACTTCTTCTCCTAAATCCATGCCCACAACATCGGTGCATTCCTTCAGGATAGTCTTGCTAATGAATTCAACCATTTTTTTCGTTTTTTTCGTTGTCCTCATACATTTTGCAAAACAATTTTAGGGTTTCTTGATCATACCGGTTAGGAATGTGACAACTATTTGGATAAGGTGGTTTTGGCTTACCAAGTTTTGAGGCAGATTTATTGCCTCTTGTTGAAACCACTCAGCTAAGATAGGGGCAACATTAATGTTTTCAGTTTTGTATAACTGAAGGAGATATTGTATAAATATGAATGCCTTAGAGGCATTTGATGAGCGGGGGGGCTTCGAGCCCTCTCCCAGGCTGCCCTATTGCC
>JASDQU010201661.1:0-19094 GCA_032191745.1 Picea mariana | reverse complement strand
AAGTTTTGTTTTTACGGTAAAGTGAAATTCTAAATAAAAAAAATACTTTTGTATGCCAGAAGTTGAAGAGCTTGTGAAAATACATTTTTTTTTGTCATAAAACAAGAAAAAGTGTTACCCAGCTTCATGATTTTACTATCATATCTAAAGCTTTTCTGAGACCTTGCAGTAAAGCCTCATATTTTGTAGTGTTGTTAGTACATTCAAATTCTAACCTACATGAAATCAATGTTTTGTTACCTGCCGGATCGATAATAACACAGCTTGCACCAGCTCCTTCTTTGGTCTTTGACCCGTCAAAATAAAGAGACCAAATTTGATTTCCATTGGGTACATGCGATCGTTGCGTAGAAGCTATTGGCTGCACATATGCTAAAATCTTGGACTGTTGTTCTCGATTGGTGATAGTTGAAGCCTCAGCCATGAAATTTCCGAAAAAGATGTCCATTCTTTGTACTTCGGGTGAATCAGTAGAAGGTGTAAATGGTTCGTTGGGATCGTTCAAATCTGTGATCGTGAACTTAAGGTAGCATTCACGATTTACCTTGATCTTTTTAGGCTTGTCGTTCTCTGGAAGCCATAGGTGAGACCAATCTATCGTGAAATAGCCATGTAGCTGCTCCGACCAGTCCCTGCTTAAAAATAGACCATACACTTCTGGAATATCCACAACAATCATATCAATGACTTGATGAACCTTGGGGTTAGATGATAATCTTATAAGGACATTTTTTAGTTCGCCTATAACTTTAACATTGGTCCGATCAAGTTGTATGATTTTTAAGGTGGAGGGTTCAACTTCAGCATTAATCTTCTGGCATACAGACTATGGAATCACATTTGATGACGCTCCTGAGTCTACCATACAATTGTGTATGTTTCTATTAAAGATTTTGAAAGTTAACAAAAAGGGAGGTACATTTTTGCGAGTACTAAGAGTGGTAGCTTGTGGCTTTTTACTCGCAGTTTCTAAAGCTACTTTATCTACATTATTTACATTATTTACAGGAAGGCTTCCTTTATCTTGAGGATTAGGATTGTTTTTAGTGGAAGTCTTCTGAGGAACTTTGTTTTGCACAACCTTGTTACCGCTTGAATTCCCATTTTTGCCATTCTCTGAGATATTTTGTAACATTTTTTGAAGCAGAAATGGAAATTTCAATAACTCATAAACAAAAATGTTAGCCCTTAACTTTTTAAGATCTTCAACTACATCATAATCTAAGTTGGGGTTCACATTACTCTGTTTAGTCTCATCTGATTGAGATTGCTTTGGAGGCGAAGTTGTAGTGTTTTCGGCAGAAGGTTTGTTTGTTGTCTTACTCCTGGTATTATAGGGATGTATTGTCTCGAAGTTAGCTTGAAAGATGTTATCTGAGAAGTGTCCAAAAATATTTGGAGAAGACTCCTCTTCTTGAACTGTCTCTTGTTCAACTACCTCCTCAAGAATCTCAGGAGGCATCAAGTTATCTTGGGCTTCTAGAATTGTTTGAAGGGTGCATTGCAGACTTTCTAGATTGAGGCCCTCGGTGTTTGGACTAGGTCAATTGGTGGGAAAAGGCTTCCGGAACGGGGGTTTGTAAGGTCCTTTGCTCAAGGAAGCTTCATCGGTCATCCTTTTTAAGTCTACAACTTGATTGGATAGTTTTTAAACAACTTTAGTAAAGTTTTCTAAATCAGAGCTTTCAGGTTGTGTTTGACTTTGAGTAGGTCTGGGGAGGATTTCAATCTTATTTTTGGAAGAAGTCTCTATTTCGTTGCTAGTAGAGTCTTTAATACTAAGTATATCTTTTTCAATTTGGCTGGCCTCCTCGAAGGCTTCTAACAATGTGGATTTCTTGGATCGTTTAACCCAAATAGCTATACTTTGATGCAGAGCTTTAGTGTAGTATGCTATTATAAGATTCTCGGAGGGCATGGAATCCGTAGGGATTCGGCTTTTAAGTGTTAAGAATCTTTGATTAAAGTATTTAACTTTTTATTTTGGGTTCATTCTTAAGCTAGAAAGGTCCATGACTAGGACTTCCGGAGGCTTACCATCTCCAAACATTTCCAAAAAGCATGACTCAAACTTTTCCCAAGACATGATGTTATGGGGTTCTTGGGAAAAGTACCATGTGGATGCATTGCCCTCGAAAGTATAAGGGAACAACCTACAGACAACATCTTCATGTTCGACATTGCAGAGTCTTATGGNTAGCTACAACATCCTGGTCAAGCCAAGGTCTAGCAGGATTGTTCTGGTTTGCCATTAGTGTAGTGGGTGTGGAAGGATGAGAAGGGGAACTGCCTTCGTCAGAAGAACCTCCTCCAGAAGAGGAAGGAGATGATGGAGGTGGTGAAGGAGGTATCCCAGATCCTCCTATAGCAGGATTTAGGGTTGGATCTAAAGGATTCACAGTGAGGTTAGTGCCTCCTAATTGTTCTCTGATATCAGAGAAATCCAAAGGTTGGTCCAACGGATGGTTTGGTTGCCTCAAATGGGCCAAGGCACTATGAGTTCTTATAAGAGATTGACAAAAAATCTCTTGTATATCACCACCTATAGGATTAGGGGTTACTGGCTGAACTGTGATCCGTGGATCGTCGGTTGATGTGGTTGTTGTTTGAAGGGGAATATTTTCATTCGACTGGCTTCTAGTCACTATAGGTGAGCGATTAGGTGGTGAAGGAGTCTTACGACTGCCTCGTGCCATTAATTAATTCCAGGCCCTCCTTCTAGCGCCATTTGTTGACAGGCAAAATTGATCGTTCATCAACTGGGAGAGTGGATCCGGTCCGGGGTTGTCTAATAACTCAATCCGTTTGGGATAACCCACCCTGATGGGTTTAGCGGCTCCGTTATCCGATCTAAGGTCCTAACAAAACAAAAAGAAAAACTACTCTAAAATAACTAATCTAACTAAAAAATAACTATTAAAACAAACTAAACAAATCTAACTATTCTATATACAATCTACTATCTAATATTATGCTAACTCTAAGAAATTAAATATCTAACTACTAACAGAAATAAATCTTATTCACAAATGTACAATATTGACAATTTACAGATTTGAATGAAAACCTGAAAAACTCATTTGTATTCTGTCCTAAGACAGGGAGAGCTATTGTTTTTTGATTTTTATGATTTTATGAAAAAGAAATAAAATAAAAACTATCTAAACTAAACAACTAAGATACTAACTCTAACTACAAATCTAAACTACACATATATCTAACTATACTACTTAAATTATACTAACAAATTAACTATCAAATAAATAACAAATTGACCTGAAGAAACACTCCAAGTTTGTCCTGTATGTAATGATTGTCTTAGCTGATCGGAGGGAGGAAACCTGCACCGAATTATCCACGAGCTTCTCATAAACTAGAAGCAACTGTGCTCTTCAAATATGATTACAGGACAAACAAGACATAAAAATTACATTAATCTTATGATTTATAAATCTTCACAGTTAGATAAATCTGTATGCAAAGATCTATACGAAATGATTCAATTAACGAAGAAGAGAAATCTGTGATTCATTAACTGAAACCAAGTAATTGTTGTACTTTAAAAATAATGAAAGAGATCAGATATGGATAGCACATTAATCAAATCATATCATCATGCAATAGATTATGATAGCTAAAGTAATCTATAATCAACTGCAAACTGATATCATAAAACTTGAAACAAAAGTTTGATATATTGAAAGTGAAAGCTGTTACAAGACATCAACTCTCGTCTCAGTTTGTATCATAAATCCATAGCCTGGTTCTCCCAAAAGTGAGGATGATCTTTATTACAAAAAATAATAAGTATTTAAAGACCTCCCACAGGGTAAAACATCCCTGTGGAAGTTATCAAAACTGTTTACACAAATCTGGGAAAATATCCCAAGTTTCTATCTCTAACTCAAACTAACAACTTAAAAATGAAACTATATCACACAAATATCTCCTAGACTGCCACAGCATGCCCAATGCAATTCGAATGTACCTGACAGAGGACAAAAATGGACAAGTTAAGAGGATATTTTGATGATAGAATTGATAAAAATCTAATTCTAAAGACTAGCTACAAAATCTTGTGATTCTGTAGCTGGTCTAAATCAAACACAGAATCGTATTAAAAATCAATTCGAATTTTAAAGAATTAAAATCAAACTATTAACAAGTATCCAATTGCTACTTGAAAGACAAACAAATCATTCAAATCGAAGTTGTTATACTAATTTGAGATCAAATAAGACTAAGATCAATCAAACGATTACAGAGATGCATGTACTCTGTTCCATTTGTTATCACCAATTCGGGTATACAGAATCATATTGGATAACTGACAGCAATGAAATCAATCCATGGACCTATTGAAATCAACACAAAAAGTTGCTTCAACTATCCACAAGATTACTTCGAATCCAAACCAAATTAACAGGATCGTTTTCTCAAATTGATCGCACTATATTAAACATAACAAACAATCCATGCTATTAGTGAATCAAATCAAAACTAGTATGTAAATTAAGATGAAATCATAAAGGAATTAATCGGTTGATAACAGGTTCTGTGGGACTCGTCCAATCATTTTTTATTGCCAATTGGGGGCAGACAAAATTGATTGACATTCAATGAAGTCTTTACTTGAATTCATTTCAAAACAAACTATTAACTGAATTTTCTCATACGAATTCAACAGAGATAACATATGTCGATCTGAGTTTAACAAACTCATTTTGAAAATTAAAATCAACAGAATAGCATCAAGTCTATTTTCGATACGAATCCAACTCATAAAAACAATCGTGCTAACTCAAGATACGCAGCAATCCAATCAAAACAAAATTGAATCGAACAGTTTGAGTTTAACGTAGTCGTTATGAATCAACACAGTTCCATGATTTCAGCGAAGAGATCTTTTGCATAGGTCAGATATAATCCAACTCCAAATGAAAATGTTGACAAAACAGAGTCGTTTTTCCAATTTAATAGACTACATCGTATTTATCAAGCCAATTCAATCCTATGAAATCATCTCAACAATCAAATCACAAGAACTAAATCAGAGCCGTTGATATCCAATGATAGCAACATCATGTTAAATCAAAACAAAACCGTGTTCTAATTTTAGCGTAAAAACCTCTTGTTCAAGTTAGATATAAAAAAAATCCAAGCGAAAGCAAAAACCATTGATTTTGTTAACTCAAACCAACAGACAAACGAATTAAACCCAGTGAAAACCAATCAATTGCTAAATTGGGCATGACCAAATCGTGTAACCAAATCATAACTTCATTTAATTTTAGCAAAACAAAAACAAGGTACAGGATCCACAAAATAACCGTTTTTGCTATGGCTATGACAGAGTCATTTCGAACAATGGACAGAGCTATTTGAAAACCAAACTCAATTCATTATATTAATCTTAGCAATTCATAGAACGGAATTGATATCGAAACTCATACCTGGATAATGAGCAGACAACTTGGTCATGATAGTTTGGAATTGACGAAGGCTGTAGCCGATTCAACATTCCTAAATATGATGGAACCAGTGGTTTTCTGCTTCTTGTCATTAGCTTGAAGCTTTTCCCTTTGTCTTGTCAACACTGTAACTTGGTTTTTCAATGATTTGATTTTTTACTGTAATAAGGGAACGTCGGTATAGTAGCGTTCTAGCCACACATTACATTGGTTACATGACGACTGCCCGGGCTTCGAAATTTCAAGTGAGGGTTTATTTAAATCACTGAGGGTTTCATTAGGTAGCTTGATCCCTAGGTAGCTAGGATTGTTCTTTAGGCACGGGGGCAAATTAGAAATGAAGTCATAGGGTGGCTCGAAGCACAGACCTTGGGAGTAAGGGTACTCACTAGCTAGGAAGTGCTCAACATCAGATTCTGAGTCTTCACTGAGGAGTATGGGCTTTTGATCAATGCTAGGTTTAGCTTTATTTCTAGCAAGTCTCCATATAAGTCGAGCATTCTTTTTACCTTTTCTATCAACAGTAGGGTTACCCTTTACCTTCTTCTTCACAGGCCTTTTAACAGCCTCAACCTTGTCTATTATAATGTCGGGTAGGTCGATATCAAGGTAGACCGAGGGTTTAGGGGAGGGTAGAAGGGCATGAAAAGGCATGGGTGGCCCGACATTAGTCTCACTGACCACAGACTTATCGATTTGGACAGACTCTGAATCAACAAAGCCATCCGAGAGAAAAAATCTTGCCAATTATCGTCGTGGAGGTTTAAATGATGAACGACGATGAGTCTGATCAGGCCATGGTGAAACAAGCTACTATCATCCTTCTCTTGTTTAAACCTCTTATCCATTTTGTAAAGACTGCGCTGGAAATAAAATGGCATGTTCAATGGATAACCCATGAAATTCATTAACAGTCGAAGGTGATAAAGAAAAACCAATCCATACCGACCCTCACAGGTCACAAATTGTTTAACCACTATCAAAAGATTATGCCACCTTGGTTTAAGCGTGGAAATAGGCATACCTTTGTCACAGGATGTGACTTTTCCTGAGACGAACAGTAATGGCCACGGCACCTCATCAACTTTAGAGTTTTTGAACCATCGCTGGCCCGTGGTTGCTAATCCTGTGGTAGAGCTAATGAAATCTTCACTGATTTCAAGATGAATGTCACCTATTTTGGCCCTACATCCATCAAAGGTAAGGGCGAACTGTTGTGCAACAAACAGATTGAAACCCTCGAACCTCTGTACAAACATGAGCCAACCATTATCTTGTAAATCTTTCCGGGCGTTATCGAATAGTAGCAAGGCTTGACTGTTGTTCGGCTCTATTCACACCATCGGTTCCATAGAGAGGAGTAGACGGTAAGTGATGTTAACGAGCCAGGGTTTGAATCATAGCCTACACAGGGGAAGAACGCTCAAAGTCTTACCCGATGCTAGCAGAGGTGAAATAGGGATAGGGGTAAACATTAATGGCATATCATGCGAAGGTGGTGGAGCTATTTTTGTCCATGCAGAATAGTCAATTCCATGGTACAACCACCAGTGCTTTCAACTATTCAAATCACAACGCATATGTGTTACAACTATACCACTTCAATCAATCAATCGAAACCTTTGGTAAGTGGATAAACCATTCGTCCAAGCAATAGTTATAGTTTCAAAACCAAATGCATGAATCGAAACCAATACAAAGTGTTGTATGAAACGATTCATACCAAGTGTTTAATCATAACACCAATGCTTTTTTATATAACCAATATGCCAAGTAAATTGATCAAATAACATGTAAATCCAATCCCCAATGTATCACAAACTCAATGAAACAAAATTACACAATCAATCAAAGAATGTCAAATGAGTACAGATCAAAAGGTCTTACCAACTGTATATTGATAAGTAAAATGTATATGCAATGGGCATATTGACAAGAATGATAACGACAATTCAGTGAAGATTTTAATGCAACTTCAAAAGACCAAGTTTTCACGCTTACAGTCGTGAAAAAAATAACAAAGGTAAGTGTGTAAACAACACAAAGAATAAAAGTGTCGTTTATTTGAGAATTGTGATGAAAAATTAAGGTTTGCAAAACACTAGTGTAGTCAGCTTATAAGGACAGTAGAAAAATGTGAATTGGTTTCCAACAGGCACCACATCTGCATTATTGATAGCACTTGATTAGTATTGGATAAATGGAAAATACATTTTATATAATTAAAATATCAAAAACATCATATAATGAAATTTTCCTTCTTACCTATGTCTCCCCAATGAGATCCCTCAGGAAGAGCTAAGTTAGGATCCCCATGGAATTTCTTCCTGGCGTAAGCATAGTCCTCCACCATGATTACTTGATTTCTCAGCCACTGCAAGAAAACTTTGTCATACTTGACGATAGGAATGCCACCATGAAGAGCCATCAAATCCACCCATATTTTCATATGTGGATCTTGTGGAGTGGGTATGCCCCACTCCACCTATAGACGTAAGACAAGAACCCTCTCTAGGAAGAAGGACACTAAAATGGATCTGTAACCAAACTCTTTCAATCGACCATTCTGACACTTTGTCAGTTTCTTTTTCATGTTCTTAAAGACACCCTCGTGCCATTTGAAGACTCGGGGCTCCATACACTTTATGGCTTACTGAAAGTGGCTTTGTAAATCCATGTGGGGAGATGCAATCCATGCCATCCTGGTGATAGTATAGAGGATGGTTCTCAATGGTAAATTCCAAACATCCCTAATTTAAACCTTGCCACTATACTTTTCCATACCTCGCATGTAGTGGTCTGCAACATAGTAATCCATGGGTTCTCCCCCACCCCTGTTTCTCGAGAGCAATACCCAAGAGCCTTGATGAGATAACCTTGTCAGAAAGTAAATTTCATCTATATCCAAGGTGAGTGTATGATATGAACACCCACATGAAAGGCTTGTTCATTTACATCCCACATGTGGACTAGATACTCTAGCATTCTCAGTTGGGCTCTCATGCCCTGAATCTTGAAGAATTTGAGTAACCCACACTCCCAGAGTGCCATGACTATGCCCGGGTCATTCCTGAAAAAATAGTATTCTTCCTCATCCCCCTTTCCCTCCACTTGAGAATTTTCATTGAGGAAAACCTGCCAAGTAACATCAAAAGATTATTAGAGTTATAAAAAATCAATTCTTGGAAGTTTTCCTAACTCATTTTATCTTTTTAAAAATTGAGTTGCGGTCGTTGCAGGGATTTTATTTTACGTAGAGTGATGTCATCGCACCCTGGCCTTGAGTCTCCTGCGGTGATTTGAGATCATCACAGTTCATGATACTGTGAGCCTGTGTCGATCTCAAAGCACAAGTACCCCACAAAAATTGACCTAAACTCAAAATTAAACCAATGAAAATTAAATTTTAAACCATGAAAAGATAAAGGAGCAAGAGACTAACTTTTTTACGAAAGCGGTTTGAGAAATGGTCCACCAAGAGCTCCAAAATCGACGCTTGAAATTTGGGTGAAAAAGAGGGTTTTGGACACTATTTGGGTGAAATTTCAAAATGAAATGGTAAATGGGTTGTTTTGACCTATTTGATTACTCTTTACCATTTTTTATTGCAAAATTAAATTATTTTTTATATTTTACCTATGCCCTAAAATCTAACCAACTTTGCAAAGTGTTTTCTATTACAGATTGAAATATCTAAGGACGAGATGTTTGACAGGGGTCCACCATTTTTTGTTGTTTTTGTGGATTTTTCTTATGTACAGATGCTTTTAGGGTTTTTTAGGAAAAACTCTGAGCACAGTCTTAATTCTTTCTAATGCTCGTGAAACCATGAGAATGCAATCGAGTAACCTGTTATCTCTTTCTCGAACTCACATTGGTAATACAAAAAATGATCCCTATGGATTATCCTTTAATCTCTTTTCAAGCTCCATAAAAATGAAAAGATAGTCGAGAGACCTTGTTCTTTTCACGCTCGTAAAAGTATTTGAAGAAAACATCTAATGATCGGTAGATTATATCATTTTCAGTCTTGTCAAGCTAACTTACAAAAAAGGAAATTATGGAGTTCTCTTTAAGTGTTTTTCATACTCTCTAAGCATGAAAAACCCCTGAGTTTTCTTTCTTTGGACTCGTAAAACAAGCATCGAAAAGACCATATGGGATCGAACCACTCCTTCTTAGGGTTCGTTAAACATACTATGAGGGACTCGTCTAAAGGATGATCTTACATTACAATCATATGGTATCCTCCTCAAGATTGCGTAAAAAGAAAGAGGTACTCGCTAGAAATTGTGGGGGAAAATTAGGAAAGAAATGTGTCTTTGTATTTTTGTTAGTGGTAGTAAAGTTGCTCTTGAACATGACACCCCCTTTCATCACTGTATCTGGGTTGGGAAATCCATTTGTCTCTCGTTTGACCATCCACAAGTGCATATGTTGGGTCCTCCTTGAGTCAATTCTACCAAGACAATTGTCGTGTCATTCATATGTTCAAGAGAAGTCCAAGCTAAACAAGCCTTCTATCAAGTCGTCCATCTATAGTTATAAATTTTCTACCATGTCGGCCTTCCCTGAGTCAGTCTTGAATCACTTCATACTTTGATCTACTTCAAATATGTTACATATTTCATGTCTTTTATGGGGGATACATTAATTCCCTCCTATGATGATTCTTTTCCTATTCACTTCAACTCATTATCTGGGAACATTCATGCCTCAATGGAATGTCTCTTCACTCTCAACAGTGGGTTCACATAATTTTCCCCTGATTGGAATATTCCATCGAGTGTTCGACTTCAACTCATTCATTCACACTCGATGGATTTTACTAGAGTACCTTGGGAGTCATTGACATCAATGGTGATATGCCTCGCACCTGTTAACGGTTTTAATCAATGATTGGTAATCAAATGGTTTCTACCGTGTTTGACTTCAACACTTGTAATCACACGGCTAGATTCATACTTAGAGATGATGGAAATGAAGATCCTGGATGTCATCATATTGGTCTAGGTTGTGTCAAAGTATTCATAATATTTTACTGACACATAGATCCACTGTGTATGTCGCGTGGCTATGATTGAATTCAAATTCTTTAAACACATAGATCCACATTGTATTTATGTTGGATATACTGAATCATGATGACATGGATCCATAGTGTATGTTTAGTGGCCATGACTCACTTGAAACTTATTATTGGAGTCACTTGTATTTTGATTATGGGAATTCCTACCTCAGGAGATGGTATATTATTATGTAGATGCTTGATTTTTTGCAGGTTCCTAACTGATGCGCTCATTGTTTTCGACACACAAATTATACAAAGTATTTCAGATGTCATAGGTTCCAAATTCATACTTTGGGGGACATTATGTTACACATTATTTTGGTCACCCCAACGATCAACTAACGACATGTGCATAACACACTTCCATGTCCCCTGAAAACATTAAAAGAGACTTTCTCCATGAAAAAGTGGTTTTCCTTTTCTTCCTTAAAAACTATGACAAGGGAGATCATCACACCCTACTCTATACTTGGGGTGCAGCGATGCTTGATCATTTCATGCTACACCAAAGTTGGATTTCTACGTCGGCGTAGGCTGCTTGTGCATAGGGTGCAACGATGCTTAAACAATTCAAGAATGTTCTAGAAGGGAATATTCTAGAATATGAGGTGGCCTCTGATCAGTTTGGATCTTACTCGCTTCTCTGATTTAGTGGGATCATCCTAATCTCCTCATCCATCTCTCTTTCACCCTATATAAAGAGGGATCTCTTATGGAAAAGGCTAAGGTTTGCAAAGGCTTGCTTATGCATGAAGAGTTTTGCTATAGATTATACTTGAGATATCTTTGCTTTAGCTCTCTAAGTCAGATTGTGGATCTTCTTCATCAAGGAATTGGAGAAAAGGTGTGTTTGTTGGAGAAAAGAGCCATTGGAAGGGACCTTGCAACATCAAGGTGCGAGTTGTATTCTCCACTTCCATATTTAATATAATGCAGTAATACATTTCTTCCTTATAAATGTGTCTTGACTTTTATTGTATAACTCCTTGTTGGCCCTTAGTTATGGAAGAAAGCGAAGATCGAGGAAAAAAAGGTGAAATGTGAACTTCGTGAAAGAAACAGTAATTGTTACTGGGGAGAAGTGAGAAAAAGAGTAGAAAAGATGGAGCGAAGTAAGGAAAAGTAAACTGTTGGACTAGAATATTGAGGATGACAGATCAACAAGGAAGATAGATCGAGGACAACTCAACAAGCGGAAAAATCCATTGTTAGCACCACGCGGGAAAAAAGGAATGATAGGTTGGTGAAGCCCGAAAAAAGTGGGTCAACTTGACCTAGGGTTTTAGACACCTAGGGTTTTGGTATCTAGGTTTTTGACACCTAGGTTTCAACCTAAGGATGTTGGTGAGCTATTGTAATGTATAAATAAAGGTCAAGAGGACCTGGGTTGGGTTAGTACGATATTGTTGTTGAGATAGTTCTATTGTTGTTGTGAGTGATTATTGTATTGTGGGAGAGAAGTGTTGAGTGTGAGAGCCTTCTGGTATTGTAAGATCTCCAGTTGGGTGTGGAGATCAGTCTTGTAGTTGGGTGTGTAGGAAGGGGAGAGATTGAGAGAAGAAGAAAGAAGATCAGTTAGCTCAGAGAATAGACAAGAACTGTATGCTTCATCTTATATATTGTAAAGCACAGTTCTGTGGACATAGACCTAGAGAGAGGGTGAACCACGTATATTTTGTGTTGTGTGTGTGATTGATGCTCTATTATTTGTCTTGGATATATTGTTATTGTATTGTTATGTTAGATCTGATAGATAGGTGTGCGGAGTAGATCTAGACTGATAGGCGATATATTAATTTTGTGTTGCTCCTGTATTAGATCCACTTGATATTCCCCTAGTTGTAGACATCTTTGTCTTGCAGCCCCCTCATAGCTTCTTGGGGTGAGACTGCATCTGCCTCGTAGGTGTTGCCAAAAGGGCCAGTAGCTAGGGCTTATTAGTGCGCTTTTGGAGCTGAACCCTAGGTCTGCCTTTGTGCAAACAAATGGTTCCGTTGTTGGGATAGGAATCTTTGTGAGGTAATGTCACGGTGGTTCTCGTCGAAGATAGAGATTCAAAAGTGGATAGAAGATCATGACAAGGACTTTGCTGAAGCCCAGAACAAGAACCCTAACCTGAGTACAGACGATTGACTAGGAAGGTATATCTTCACCAATATACATGAGATCTTATTTGGTTGATGAATCCATCTAGAGTTGTCCAAGTGGTTGGCTAGATTAGCATAGACCCAGTACGAGATCAAATCTATACCTCCTAGTTTGGACTTCAACGTTGATCCAGAAGGTCAAGAGAGTCGATAATCTCATATCCCAAGCAGTAGATCGCTGGTTCGATAGCACCATTGGAGGGTACATCACCGAGTTTTTTGTTGATAGAGTAGAATCATATATCCAAGCCAAGAGATACTTTTTCAAGGGACCCAGAGGGAAATTTTTACATTTTATGAAGTTAAGGATCAAGATGCTCTTGCATGAAAATCACATCTTGAACATTCAATAGATTGGATGGATTTGAAAAGGCTAATTTTCAAGAATTCAGACAATGACAAAGACACAAAATCTGGACATACGCACAGTGGGAGATTATTCATAGAAGTTCATATTGTGAACTTGTTCAATCAAAACTATGGGGACGAGGGTTTCTACAGTGGAGAAGAGTCAGATCTCACAGACGAAGAACATTCAGAACCCGCTAGGGTAGAGGAAGAAGCAGCTAAAGAAATTCTCCAGAACGAGCCAGAAACCTCAGGAACTATGCAGACCACTAAAGTAAGTACTATTGACCCTGTTGTTGTTTCAGCAACGCTAAGTAATCATAATATTTAGAACCACCAGAGTCCTCAGAGTGCCATTACTAGCAGCTCATCATCTACTCAGACAAGAAACCTAGGCAGCTCCATGGAAGATGAGATGAGGTTCCCTATCTTTAGAGGAGATGGATCTGAAGATCTTGATCAGAAATGGTTCCTATGTGAGGCCATATGGAATATTAAAAATGTTACCGACGAAGATGTTAAAATAAACCAGTTCAGCACTACACTAAGGATCGCACATTGAGATGGTACATGAAGCTTGTCCAAGCACTTGCGCAGCCTAAGCCATTAAATGAGATTAAAAATGCGTTGATTTCAGAGTTCAAGAAACCCAAATCAGAGTCACAATGTATTAAAAAGCTTAAGTAGATGAAGCAGAAGGTAGTCGAGCCTGTCTGGGAATTTGATCAAAGGTTCAAGAACTTAACAAGCCGATTGAATTTTAAGATCCCATATGAGCAGAATAAGGAATGCTTCATCGTTGCGCTACTACCACATATCATAGGTCCCCTAATGCGATAGAAAATTTCTTTGCAATCTGAGGCGATAGAGATCACCATGAAGCTACAATCATCCCCTATGGGAGAATCTAGCTCAGGTACGAGCCAGATATTGAGTCAGTTGACTAGTTTGTCTTTGCAGGTTGAAGACATGAAGAAGGATAAGGGGAAGGACAAAAGAGAAGATATATGGTATTCCAAATGAATATTAGAAGGACATTAATAGGAACATTTCCCTTTATTTCACGATTATTTCTCCTTAGGAGCTCCAAGCCCCTTGAATCAAGTCACATTATCCTGGTGTGAAGTATGTTGAAAACAACATCGCCCTAGTGAGTGTTATTACATGCAGAAGTATGTTCAAACACCGACGAACCTATATTTCACATTCTATAACTCATTAGGGCATGATGATCAGGATTTTAGAGCTTATGACCTCATGCATGAAAGGTCAAGAGACATATACAATATCCAAGGTGAAGTACAACAAGAAAGAAACACTACGCAGTATAACTCTCCAGGAAGAGGAAAATTCAATCCTCAAGGTGGATTCAGAGGACGAGGACAAGGAGGAGGTATGGGCTTAGGCCGAGGACAAATAATTTTTTATAACTATGTAGCTAGGAAACTTAGCAAGGGATTGTTAGAACCCTTGTACCACTTGCAGTTATTGAAACACCTTTGAGCATGTCATTGAGGACTGTCTAGTATTGTTGGCTAAACTTCAGGAAAGATGAGGTCCTCAACAAAACTTGCAAATAGAGTTGATCAAAGCAGAACCCTGTGGATAATATCCTAGATTCGTTGTTATCACTCGAGGAGGCACTACTACAGGAGAGGATAGAATGACCGAAGGAAAGACTACAAAAGACTCAGGAATCAGGAAAGCTGCAGAGAAGACCCAAAATTTTGATGAGAAGAAAGAAAGACAAATATTTGATGAAGCAAGGCAAGAGTTCAAAACAGATCAAGGTTCTTCATCAAATACATGACCATAAATAGGAGAATATGGAATGCCTCAAGCATTCAATCAGTCTGAATCGCCTAGAGAGGGAAAAGAGGTAAGTAAACTTGTCAGTTTCTTGTATATGTTTAGAGAGTTTCTTAAATATGGGAAAGACATACAAGAACTATAAAATCTGGTCAGATAGTATGAGATAGGGAGGGTAGAGCCTTCATTGAGAAAAGTAGTACATCAACTATCCAAGAAGAGGAGAAAAAATAAATAACTACACTTGAATTCTCAAATAGGAGAGTATGACATAGATTATGTGGACCTCGACCTAGGGTTGGAGGTTAATGTCATGACAAAGAAAAATTGGGCACTAATGGGAAAACTGAAGTTGATCTATTCCCCTATTAGGCTTAGGATGGCTAATCAGCAAGTTTTCAGCCCATTTGGATGATTGGAGCATGTACCTATGCACATCGACGGAGTAAGAAAGTTTGCAGATTTCGAAGTAATTGAGATAGTTGATGACAGTTGCCCTTACCCTGCGTTGTTAGGAATTGATTGGGCCTTCAACAATTCCACTGTTGTTGATTTAAATAAAAGGCATATGAAATTTGAAAGAGATGGCCTTAGGGTCATTTCACCCTTATATCCCAATGATGGTCAGTGGTACACAGAGCCTATCAAAGAAGAAGACCATGCATATGAACTAGAAATCATCTACAAACTAACAGCCCGACAGTAGGATTACATCAATCCTACAGCAGATGGGAATTTGAGCTGGCAGAGTGATAGTGCGTGCTCATCAGACTCATCAAAATCACTGGAGAACTAGCAGAACCAAATGTATGAAGTATCCACATGAAGATGTGCCAAGATGACCAGAGAAGTTCGTTGGATCGGTACAATTGTAAGTAACTTACCCAACTTTGATGGTTTGAATCCTTTAGAATCCTTCTTGATGGAATTTGAAGCAATTGTACCAAAACAACAATGATTTTTGGCAACAGATGAGACCTTGAAAGCTACACCAGCAAGATGGTGGAGGACACATAAAAGTAATATCACAGATTGGACACAATGTCAAAATTTGATGACAACGTTGTTCTCAGCCCAAGTAGAAGGATTCGAAGTGAGATACATAGGTAGAAGTTGTCAAAAGGACCATGTGCAGAGCTGCAAAGAAGCATGGAGAAATATTCCTCAAGAACAGTGGGTGCACAAATTCATTAACGCATTGGATATGACCCCTATAAACTGGTACCTTCAAACAGAGCTGTGCCTCATTGCTACAGATTGGGAAGGTATGACCCAGAATTTTGTAACCACATTTTTATTCAAAAGTCAATATCCATTAGTAGATCAAGAATTACATATTGTGAGACGAAAATTATTTGAAGAGGCATCTAGCCTCCCTATGGAACAATAAGAGGACGAATGGACTATGCCTCTCCATAAATTGCAAAGCTACTACAACATCAATGTTGATGACGACGATGATGATCCGAGGAAGGTGAACATCACTGAAATAGAAGGAAAAAGAGATGTGGAAGGACCAGGAGTTGAGATATCATTTATTGATCATCCAATCAAGATTAAGAAGGTCAATATTGGAATAGAGGAGACCCCGAATCTTGGCAATGTCCAATATTACTGGGATGTTGCTACCATTGACAAGATTACAAAGTTGCTACACAAATATCAAGACTTTTTTCCAACCAAGTTCATTGATATGAAGGTCATCAAAGGGCATATGGGAGAGATGATGATCCCTTTGAAACCAGATGCAAAACCAGTCAAACAGAGACCCTACAGACTGAACCCTAAATACAAGGAAAAAGTGATGATCGAGCTCGACAGAATGCTGGAAGCATGGATTATTGAACCTGTCTAAGAATCAGAGTGGGTTAGCCCTATGGTAGTACAAGAAAATAATACAAGAGAGATCAGGATATGTGTGGATCTCAGGAAGTTGAATGATGCCTATTTGCATGACCCTTTCCCTACACCATTCACTAATGAAGTATTAGACAATGTTGGAGGTCGAGAGGTATATTCTTTTACAGATGGATTTTCAGGATACCATCAGATTAGGCTTGCCAAAGAGTACCACCATAAGACCACGTTCACTATGTAATGGGGATCTTATCAGCATACAGTAATGTCATTCGGCCTAAATAATGCCCCAGCCATCTTTTCCAGGGTGGTGGTCGAAGCGTTCAAAGAATTTTTCCATAAATTTATAGAAGCATATTTTTTTTACTGGACTGTGTTTAGTTTGTTAAATAATCACATTGAATGTCTAAGGCTAATGTTGGATAAATGCAGGCAGTGCCAAAATGATTTGAATCTGAAGAAGTGCATCTTCTTCTCACAATTTTTAGTGTTGTTAGGTCATAATATATGTAAGAAGGGATTGCTGGTAGACCCATCTAAAATTTTCATTATCGTTTATCTGCCACCTCCGACTTTGGTCAAACAACTACACACTGTGATGGGACATAGTGGCTATTAAAAGAAATTCATCAAAGGATATGCCCAGATTATAGCGTCTATGGAGAAGTTGTTGAAGAAATACTATCAGTTTAGTTGGACAGATGAATGCCATAAGAGATTTGACACATTGAAACAAAAGATGGTTACTGCGCCCATTCTGGTTTTTCCATATTGGAGTAAGGAGTTTCATGTGCATGTCTATGTGTCTTCCATTGCATTGGGAGTTGTGTTAGCACCACTAGGAATAGGATACATTGACCACCCATTATCCTTTGCTAGCAGGAAGCTATCCATAGCAGAAATTAGTTACACCACTACAGAGAGAGAAGAATTGGCCATGGTGTACGCGCTGCAGAAGTTCTATCACTGCTTGTTGGGAGGACACTTCAAAATGTTCATTGATCACTCTGTGCTGAAGTACCTAGTCAACAAGCCATTGTTGGGGGGGTGAATATGCATATGGATTATGTTTTTTCAAGAATATGATTTGAGATCATAGTTAAACTAGGAAGAATGAACAAAGGCCCTGACAACTTGTCTAGCTTGGAACATGGTGAAGAACCCACTAGTTTGGAGGATACACTATCAGATGCACAACTGCTATTCATTACCAAGATTGATGATCACTGTGCAGAAATAGTCTAGTTCTTGTCAAAAGAAATGGCACCTAGTGAGTATACAATTCCCCAAAAGAAGCAACTAGTGGTGCATGTTGCAGACTTTTTACTTATGGCTGGACAACTATACAATATGGGACCTGACGAGATACTAAGGGGATGCGGTATGGACACAGAGCGACCATTGATCCTTGAAGAAGATCATGAATTCATTGTAGCAGGACATTACACAGGGAAAACAACTACCCAGAAGGTTTTGCAAGCTGGCCTTTGGTGGCCTACCTTACACATAGATGCTAAATATTATGCCAGAGCCTGTGATGTATGCTAGAGAGTTGGGAAATCATCTAGAAGAGATGAAATTCCATTAGCACCAGAGATGACCCTACAAGCATTTGAAAAGTGGGCCATTGACTTTGTGGGACCTATCAACCCAGCAGGAAAGCACACAGGAGCAAGGTACATCATTATTGCGACATAATACTTGACTAGATGGGACGAAGCAAGATCAGTTAAGGACTGTAGTGCAACTACAGTAGCGCGCTTTATATTTGATGAAATCATAACCAGGTTTGGATGCCCCAAGATCCTTATGAGCGATCAAGGCACACATTTCATCAATAAGATATTTGAAGCATTGACTGATGATTTTGCAGTCCACCATCAGAAGAGCACACCTTACCATCCACAAGAAAATGGGACAATTGAAGCATTCAACAAATCTTGGAGACAACGCTAACGAATATTTTCAGTGTGAACAGAGATGACTAGGATTTAAGAGTACCAGCAGTATTGTGGGCCTATAGAACCACTTGCAAGAAATTAACAATGCAGACCCCGTTCAAGTTGGTTTATGGTCTTGAATTTGTTGTCCCGATGGAATACTTGGTGCCAAGATTAAGAATTGTTTCCTTCACAAACTTGGATGATACTTTCATTGTTCAGGAGAGGCTCACACAATTGGTTGAACTTGAAGAAGACAGATTTATTGCAGGATTCCACCAGCAGGTACACAAGGAAAGAGAGAATTCCTATCATGACAGGAACATTAAGAAGAAGGCACTCAACCAAGGTGATTTAGTACTGGTGTATGAAAGTGTTAGCGATATTTCTTGCTAGCGGGGATAGGAAATCAAAGGGTGGGATAAAACCCACTTATCCAAGGTCTCGGGCA
>JASDQU010201659.1:19263-35232 GCA_032191745.1 Picea mariana | reverse complement strand
AATGATGAAATTTTGTTAATTTTGAAATGATCGTAACTTCAGTTTCAGGACTTCTCTTCGGACGATTGTTTTTTTGAAATTGGATATTTTCCCGAGATTAATTCAAATATTCAATTTGTTTCTGAAATTTTTTCTCATAAAATATCAGAATGGAGTCTGATGTGTGCGGCTCTCTTTTTGTCTCTTGAGATGCATGCATTGGGCATGGAAAAGTGTCTACATGTGACTCCTGCGATGCATGCCATATATATTCCACATGAATTTCAGAAAACAAATCTGAAATAGAGTAGACATCATCTTCAATTATTGGAATACAAATTTATGCAAAAACTTTTGTAGAAAACTCTTCATAATAAGAGGCTTGTTCTTCTAATGGCTTCTCTTCAGGCTCTATCTGTTCAACCTCATGCATGAAATCTTCATAATATTATTTATTCCCAAATAGAACCTCCAATCTGGTCCATAATTCATTTGGAGTTAATCCTTGTGATTCTTCATATACTTGATGGAAAAGTTCGGGAGAAACAACATGCTGATACTTCCTATGGCCATATCTTGTCTATTGAGAAAGTCATTTTTCTCATTGACAAAATCAGGCTCTACTTCCATTGCCATGGTTATTTGGTATAAGCCTCTTCATCTAAGATGAAGCAGAATTTTTGGCTTCCATTCCAAATAGTTATGAGGCGTGAGAAGTATTTCCGGTGAATAATCCATCTTTTTGTTGTCTTCAATCTTTTGTACCTGTAAAAAATGGTTTGGTGTAGCTTTTTCTTAGTAGTCCGTCGGCTCTGATACCATGTAAATGTGTTGAACCTGCACATAATAGATCTAGCTAGAAAATACTACACACATTTGCAAAGAGAAATTGAGAAAGAAGAAGCAAGATAGAAAGAATGGAAGAATTCTCATTAACCGTATTCCACACTCAAAGAGTGAATAATTTACAATAGATATAGGATACATGAGTAACTAATGAGCCACAGTGGTGGTCTAGATTGATCTGGACACACACCAGCTGTTACAAGAGTAAATTGTCACCTAGTCTAGTCTCTCAGGCAGTTACAGGAGTGAACTACCACCTAGCTGAGTTAACTAGTCAACTAGTCTTCAGTTAACTGACTGAACAAAGAGTAGTGAGTTGGTGATGATCCCAATGTTGCATGGTGACAAAACCAATGCAACATCTAAACTCAACTCAACTAGTCAAACTGAAGTGTAAACTCAAAGAGAATATTCTCTAGGTGGAATATTCTCCCCTAAAATATAGGAGACTGGATAATGACTAATTATGACTGATAAACAAGGAATAACCTTAGGAAAAATAAATCCTAGGTGTGTGTGAAGTAACTCCAGCACCTTGATGCGTTGTGCCAGGGAGCGGTTCAAGGCCTTCCTTGGATAAAACTGTTGAAGCTCAGGTCCTTTCATGCTTAAGCCTGTAATCTGGTGGATCAGCGCTAGATCCATAGTAATCCTCTGGTCCAACCACAAGTATCCTCCATGATAGCAAGATCAGAGGAGTTTAACGCAAGTGTTAACCTCCTGGTGTCGGCCAAAATGGAGAATCTTCATCACATTTATCACAGTGGATTGCGCTAGTCCCTTAATCCATGGCTAGGAGAGGAGGCAAGGCTTCTTCCTAGTTGACTTCGTCAAGTAACCGTGGGGTGCTAGCATAGCATAGTTATTCCTGTCTCCTAGATTGAAATTGTTGTTCTTCAACAGCGGGATCTATCCCAACTGACTTCCAACTACATGTATTCCTTTTGGAAAGTATGCGGTGAATAGGGTGTACTCATAGTCGCAAGGAATGTTGTCGCGGTTAACGGTGCTAGCCAAAGGTGGAATATACTCTTGTAATATCGATAGGATCTCCTTCGCATTAGTCAGATCACCATGGTGCTTACTTCGTTGCTCAGTCCTAAGGTTAACATGGCCAGAACAATGTCCAGTTAAAGGGGAAGCCTGTAGTCCCCTAGTAGATGATGCCTTAATACCTTCATATGACAGTTTATTAGCCATTATCTTCTTAAGGACCTCCTCAACAGACTTCACTAATTCACATGGTTCACCTGACATTCTCACTTTTTAACAAATAGGTCATGGTAGACGAACGAACATGCAGAGTAGACAAACAGATGGCAAGGTCTAGTTTCTGATAAAACAACTCGACACACAATCAATTCTCTTCTTGGCTCAGTTAATCACGGGTAGAAAAAAGTGGTCCTGACATAGTGAACAACGAGTTAAATAAGCGGTCACTGTAATAGATTCTTCCAACGTCTAGGAATGGTTCCATTAATGTGAATCTATCTGTTATGTCGCGGTCTCAACATCCAAAAGCAGTCGATCCACCCATCAATGTGTTTTCTAGCCATTTTGAAGTGTCTTTCTAACGGTCGGGGCGCCTCAAATAGTCATATATCTTCGCCAGGGAGAAGTCCCATTCTACGTGGTCCTGCTATTCCAGTGAGGTTTAGCTCCTGCAAACCTGCCTCCTGGGAGGTTCCATTCTGCGAAGTCTTCCATTTGTTCTCTGTAGATTCTTGTAACTTTTCCAACTTGGCTTTCATCTTATTGATTTTCCTCGCCTTCTTCCCTGTGATCTGAGTCTCTATAACAGTTTATGGAATCCTATTTCCATTTTTATTCTTATCTTCTCCTAGCGTAGTGGCTTCACACTGTTGATGTGCCCTCAAAGGGTCTAAAGTCAATATCCCTTCGCTTAATACTTCCTAGGTGGGTATACTTCTTTTTTGAATAGATAGGGTCTTCAAGCCTTCTTGCATTATTTCAACCTTGATAGTTAATTCTCTTGCCTTCTGTCCCTCCTGCATTTTTACTTTGTTCTGTTTCTTTGACTTATTCTCTCACTCTTCTATTAGTCGATCTATTTTTCTAGCTATGAAATCCCTTAGTTCTTTCTTTTTCTTTTCTATAGCTTCTTCCTCTTCTTTCCTTTTGATCTGATCCTTCTCAATCCAAGTCTTACCTAGCATAAGTTGGAAAGGGGCGATGTCCCCAATAAACTTAATGACTTCAAATTCCTCTTCAGTTGATGTTCCATGAATAATAATAGGTACATTAGTAACTCTTCCACATAAGGTTATCGTCTTTCCCTTAAACAAGCCTATCCTTCCCAATGAAGGTACCACAGTAGGCTTTCCCAAAATTTCCCAAGTGTCTTCTATCATAATATTCACTTGTGTTTCCTCATCCAAGACACATTCTATGTCGAAGTCTTCTATTCTTGTACTTATGTGCTGTTTTAGTTTCAAGATCTCTGGTAAACTGACATCTTTATGAACATCCATCATTTGTTTCAGTTGTACTAATGCAGTATGAACTTTTTATGATTCTTTCTCTAACATTCCCTTAGTCTCTTGACTTTCTTCATAGTTTTCATGTCTCATGTTCATCCTTTCGACTTTAGCAATCATCCTTGGACAATCCTCAACCTCATGACCAATAATCTTACAACAAAGACAAATAGGGCCTCCGCCAGGGAATTCCTTAACAAGATGTCCCAGTCTTTTGCAATCATAGCATGTCAATCCTCTTTTTCTTTTAAACATTCTTGAACCTCTTCTATACTGCGTACTAGGATCACAGTGTTGGAACTGCAATCTGCAAAAAAAAGTACTAGGTTCCTTAATCCACTTCTTAGTCTAAAAGTTCTTTCTATGGATAGGAATAACATATATTTCTTCATTTCTATTAAATTTACTCAACTCATCTATTTCTTTGAACTGTGCCCTAGCCTTCAGATTAGGACAAAATATATTAAACATACTTAAATTCATGTTTTCGAAAGAAAAATTTTCACTTATCTTACTGTTATGAAAGCACAAAGCTTTACCTCTTTTCTTCATATCAGATTTCTTTCCTAGCATAGAGCTTCACAAGTCAAGTAGAGTATTTCACACTTCAACAGCAAATCTACGCACATAGATTCTCTTTTCTTTATTTCAATTCTCAGCAATCACAGTTTTAGGTCCCAACAATAGAACCATTTGTTGGCACAGGGGCAGACCCAGAGTTCAATGCTTCAAGAACACACCAACAAAACCCTAACTACCAACCCTTTCGGCAACACCTGCAAAGCAAGCAAAGTCTCACCCGAGGTAGAAGAAGAGGGGGTTACAGGACGCAGTTATCTCTAACCGAGTTGGGACACAGATATGCGATAACAACACTTCACAGAGTACTCTATTAGCACTTAGAAGATGATATGCATTAGTTTATTAATTTCATTAACATCGCAGAAAAAACCCTAATATAGAGTGTCGCAGTAACAATAAACCTTAAGCACTTCAACTACTTAACACATAACACTGAGTTAGATCTAACATTCATTTATCTTTAACACACATAAAACACTAAGCATCAACAGATCTATTTATCATGCATAGAAGCACTGAGAAGATTCATAATATATAAACAAAACATCACAAAGCATGCCAAAGACACAAGATATATGTGGTTCACCCCAGTGTGGGGCTACGTCCACCAACTGCTTCGCCTTCTTTATTATTCATCCAGATCTTACATTCATTTGCTCCTGTTCACTAAGCCACAGAGTCGAGCTTTACACCAAACAGGAGATCTGTGCACTAAGCACCAGATCCTCCTTCCAAAACTAGGTCAAGGCACAGAGCCAACTCATCTATCGAGCACAAAGACTTAATACATATACATTCTATTGTACACAGAAACTCAAAACTTCTTGCACTTAGCTACCAAGACTTCGCTACTTCTACCATACATTCTTACTTATTTATACTTTTACAAATCCATACAAAGAGGTCTAATCATGGGAGAACCCATAGGCCGACATCCCATAACCCATTACAAAAACCCTAGAGAACCCCTTGCTGGGTCCACATAGCCTGCAAAATCGGTGAGATCCACGATCTTAGCTCCGCTTCGGTGCTCCATCTTCAACCAGGCTATCAAAGTCCAAAAGTGGTCCAAACTTGACCAAGGTTTCCTCAAAACTTGGTCAAGGGCCAACCGGCCTCAAAATGGCCCCGAAAGTTTAGGACCCGAAAAACTAGGAAAAAACTATCGAAATGAAAATTGTTCTCTGAGCCAATGGAATAGGTGGGTGGCCACCGATATCCACCTAGATAAAAAACATTCCACACCAAACCAAGAAAAATTATATTTGAACGCCAATCCATGATGTTTTCCAACCATTTCCAATTCAAAGAAAATTGGGGGAAATGGTGAGAGAAATGTATCTTTCCCACTCAAGAATGACAGGTCACCAAAGGCCCTAGACATTACTGATGAATTAAAAACTAGTCTAATATTTTCAAAATATTTTGTGAGCCACTCATGTTGTTGCGCCAAGTGCCAAGTTGACTGGATTGCATTTGGCTCAAAATGAATCAAACCATCTCATTCCATCTTTTCCAAAAAAAAAAGGTGGGCCAAAAGATCCTCATGAACATCTTCACCCCAATTCTCATCTTTGTTCAATTTGAAGTTTAAATATGCTCCAACGATGAGGATATATGAGCGAACACACTTGAAACCAAACAAATTATTCCAGAATACCTCTTAGTCCGCATTTGGTCCATAAACATTTAGAAGAATGAACACCCGATCCATTTTCAAACTCCAAAATTCAATGCACAATCCTGAGGGAAAAGAGAAACAATTTGTGATTTTACAGGTTGTATAGATACCTGTAATCAACCCACTCGACAAACCAATTGAATCTAGACCCATAAAGACCCATCCTTGAAGAAGTTTTTTCAATTCCTCTATGATTTTCTCACATAACCCCACAGTTTCCTATATAAATAAAATATCTAGATGATCATGACTAATAAAATGCTTTAGGGATATTTATTTCTGGGATATTCGTTTCCTCTCCCCATGAGGCATATCATATTTACAGAGATAATATTCATTTGCAACCCTATGTTGGGGTTATTCCTGCTTTGAGAACCCAGATATAAGGCGTTTTCTCCCTTGAGATACCTCACGAAAGGATTTCTCGTGTTCATGCTTAAAATCCAACTTTATACTAGATTTTGATGAGGGTGGCTCCTTTAGGCTATCCACCCCCAACCCCCTAAACAATACTATACCTTTTGAGAGACTACAGGACCATAGGAGGTATGAGTCATGACCCAAAGAGATCAATGGTAAGCATAAAGAACCTGAATCGACTTAGTATTTAAATGATGAATACCATCCAAGTCCCATGGGAGTTTTAGTGAAGGCCCACTTACCTAACAAATGTTTGAAGAGAATACCCCCCAAGTCCACTCCCGTCCTAAATCCTACCCTAGACTATTCATGCATATTATGAGATGGGGCAATAGTGGAGGAAGTCTCGGGAAGGATAAGGATAGGAGGAAAAGTAAACATACCCGATTCTTGGAGTGGAGTCCCAATTTTTGTCAATATCACATCGAGATGACTCTATTGAGTTGGCAGAAGCTTTGATTCTTCTCCAAGTAAAGCATGCTTTGAGGAAGACATGTCAACTTGTGGGTCCTTTCTACCCATGGGAAATTCAACCTCACCAACCTTGATCTCACTTTGTGTCTTGTTGAGAGAAACCTTTGACAGAGATGTAGAGGGAATAGGATCCCTTATAGACTAGACAGAAACCGAA
Organism: Picea mariana; assembly: GCA_032191745.1. Classification (NCBI taxonomy): domain Eukaryota; kingdom Viridiplantae; phylum Streptophyta; class Pinopsida; order Pinales; family Pinaceae; genus Picea; species Picea mariana. Next base: position 28,595 of record JASDQU010201659.1, on the reverse strand, counting down.
TTATCAACTTCAAATCTAACCACCGAGGGAGTGGGATCAGAGCCTGAAAGAGCTCCTGACAAAATATTGAAATTTTTAAGAAATCCCGATCATAATATGCCAACACATCATAATATGCCAACACATGACTAACCCTATGTAATCTAAAACATTGAAACAAAATATTTAGATAATCTAAGGTCTACGTAAAAGATTTATTCCCTATGATAACCTTCCCATCTAGGTCTATAATTTTACTCACCTGCAAGTACTCTCTTCCACCACCAAAGCAACACCTCCGCCTCTAGATTTAACCACCTTTCACCTTTTCTTCTCTGGTTTTTAGTCAGCCACAAGAAGAGAGACACCTTGTTGCTCCCCTATATCAAGGTGTTTACCAGTGAAGCCACAAAAGGCCGCTCGTTTAGAAAGAAGATCCATATTATCAGCTACACCGTGTGTATCTGTAATGGAATTTGCAAAGGTTATCCACACCGTGTGCAAATCCATGTGAGGTTTAATAATGGAATTTGCAAAGATCATCTCTGGCGTTATAAAATCCTCTGAGTAATTGAATAACTTTGGAGGATTATACATAGTGCTCATCGACCAATACACCACATTCCACTTGGCTTTTGAACCCAACCAGATTTGCATCGAGAATACCCTTGCGTACATTTGCTGACGAAACCCTAGCATCGCCTTTGCTCTTTTCATATAATAATAATTCATTTCCCATATAATAATTATATTTTATATTATAATTTATAATAAATGTTATTAGAAATTATTGAATATTAAGTAAAATTATTAATTAAATTTTAACTTGTGAATTATATATAGTTCATTTTATAATAAGAGTAAATACAACATTGAAATGATTTACTAAAATATAAATTATAATAATAAAAATTAATATTAACTTCAAACATATTAACAATTAAATTTATATTTAAATTGTTTAATATGTGTGTTTGGGTGAGCGCTAAAAACTTATATACGTTTCTATTATATATAGAAAAAGAGTTACATCAAAACCTAGGGGATTTGTCATGATATAAACCAAATCCCTTATCTTGTGATAATTAAGAGAGTTTTCAAACCAAAACATAATAGTATTTTGGGTTCCATAGATATGATTAAAGATATAAAAGGAGATAATAGCCTAGCATTATCTATACCAAAAAACTGAAATAAGAGTCTAATAGTGCTCCTATCCATGGGAAATACATAAACATAAAAAAAAATATTTGAATCAATCATTAATTAGTTGGAGATTGGGATTTCTTCTCCACCACCACCATGAGGATCAAATTAGTATCCTTGTCATGCTCTTGGTCTGCTTTTGGAGACTAGGAATCGGTGTCCAAAACAATTGGATTGGCTCTAGTGCCTATGGAGCTTGAAGAACCCCCTCCTTCTTTCTATTTATCATGCTTATCATCTGCTCAAGAAGCTATGATTTTTATACCGAAAATCTTCTAACAAATTTCTTTTAACTTCCCTTCAAAGATTCATATGGTATGTAAGATATCAGTCCTATCCTCCTTGTTCTTTTCCAATGATTGGGATACCAGGGCCTTCACTATCCAATAGGTCTCAACAATCTTGAAGTACCGTGTATCGCGAGTACTGGAGTATACCGGGTCTTTCACCAAGTCTTGCACCTCCTCTAGAATTTGAGCATTGGGTGTTGCTAACCATTATGCATGAACTATAGCCTCAACCTATTCTATCTCCTTCTTTGTTGCCACAAATAAATTCTCCTACAATATTTGCCTAGACTCCCACACCTCTTGTGTGACTCCAGTGGAGGAGACTAGGACATGAGAGTATGAGGCATTGACATTTCCTATCATCTTTGGATTCCTCATCTTCCCTCCTTACTCATGCCCCTTTCCATCGTGGATACTAAGACAAAACAAAACCAATGATAGGAATGTGAACCTGGAATCAACACACAACACCTCAAATGAATTCCAAGAACTTCAGAACAATCTAGGAGCTTCTTTTCAAAGGACTACCCCCTTTCAAACCCACTCGACCACTTGCAACCAAAACAAGTTCCAAAGCCCAAATCTTAAGAGCATGCCAATGCCAAAAAAAATAGAAGAGAAAGATGGGGAAGGAGGTTACCTATTAATGATGCTAGGATCTCCCCTTCAATCCATATTGATCTGTCATGCCATGGACAACCCTCTATATATTGAAACATTCCACTCGTCTGCTTGAAGAATATAAGGAAAAATACTTGTGGCTCTCATCTTGCTCAACATCATAGGATCACTCACACTCCCCCTCATCATATTATAATTTTCCTTTCTCCTCTTGGTACCTTCACCATTCAACTCCCACCTAGGCAACTTAATGCACTACATAGTTCCCCTATACATCTCCATACCTATATCAATATCCTTCATCATTGAAAATATTGGATACCAAAGAGACGTACTCCCCTTGACATGAACCATCCACCACCTTGCTCAAGTGAAGAATTTACGTAAGCCCTCCTCTTGATGGACTTAATGTGCATGGCAGGTTTTCCTCCTAGTGCGCCACGTGGGTACCCCCTGCTCCAACCAGTGTCACCCCATCTAAGGATAGATTAATTACAATATTATATAATATTATAAATTTTATATGATTATTATATAAAATATTATGTAATACTATAAATTTATATATTTTTTATATAACATATTAAGTAATACTATAAATTTTATATATTTGCCAACATAGATCCATCTTAACTCCATATATATCATGTGTTGAGATGGATAAAATCCCTACAGGTGAAAACTGTTTTTAGAGTGCAAAACTTGAGGAGATGTTTGCACCTCAAGAGATTTGTTCCCTCTTGGCACATGATAGATCTGGAGTTAAGATATCTATGTTGGTTAATAGTTCATTATTGTTATAATAATATAGTAATAAAAAATTATTTAAAACAATGTAATAATTAAAAGAATATTCTTAACTATAATATACTATGTAGACATGATTTGAGAATGGATGAATATTGGTAACAATGTTTTAATATGGTGAACCATAGTTAACCATATTAAAACATTGTGAAGCATGTTTAATGATGGTGAACCATAATAAACCATGTTCGAATCATCATTAACCATAGTAAAACATGTTGAATTGTAGTGAACCATGATAAATAATGCTTAAGCATACAAGTCAACCATAGTTAAACACAATATCAATATTCATTAAGGGATATGTCACATTGTGACATACATCATGGATTATGTTGGATGATGACATTCCTGAATTTTTATGTGACATTGTGACATTCATATTCCATGACTTATGTCAAATTATTGCATTCATCAAGGGTTATGTCACATTTGGTCATTTGTAAGACAATAAGAGGTTTATAATATGGATAATATATCTATAATAATGTTCATCTTGAATATTATTTCATATACATATTTCCATGTTCCTCTTGGGTTATGTTGGATTGCAACATTCCTCAATGGTTATGTGACATTGTGACATTCATCTTCACTAAGTTATGTTTCATTCTCACAAAACTTAAATTTACACAATTTTTATAGTTGTAGGTTCATATCTCATGATTTTTTTCTTGTTTCTCTTCTTTGTGTCTATGTTAGGTCAAGAATTATATTATCCTCATTCTTTTTTATTTTATTAGATGGTTTCAAGTATATGTAATTTATTATATGATATTGATCATACGATAAGTTATATCCTTATTTACCCCCCTCAAATTTATATTCTTAGAAATTTTGGACTGGTTAACCTCCCAAAATCTATATCCTCAGTTTAATTTAAAAAGGACCTTCACCCCATTAATACCATTCGATATATTGACTTACATTGTATCTATTAAAAAAAAACAATATGAACCCAGATGATATGATATTGTTTTACTAGTTAATCCTCAAAGGAAAAATCATATGAGATCTTGACACAATCCTTGAAATACATATTTAGCAATCAAAAAACCAAGCAATCACTAAGTACCTCATCAAATGAAATATCATGCAAGAATAAGATGCAACTTGGGAAGATGAGTTTTTTTCATACAGAGGTATCCTCATCTAATCAAGCTTTGAAAGAAACACTTGTTGGAAAGAGTGAGGTGTGTTATTCCCCTACACCTTGGGACATTTCATTACTATTTCTATATTATTATTGTCATTATGGATCACCTAGCCTCATTATTTGTAATTATACCCTTTATCTCCTATATATACCTAGGAAAAATATCTTTATAGATCATCAATAACTATTTGTAAACATTAGGTGTAAATGAGGTTTCCATCATATTGATGTGTTTTTAGTCATCAAATAGAGACCAAAATTATCTTGGTAGAACTTGGAAAGTTCCAAATAATATTCAATTATTGATCATGAAGACCCAACAAGTTTCCAATCAACTTCAATTCTCCAGTTCTTCATCATGAAAGTCTAATGGGGATAGTTTCTGTTTGAAACAAAAATTAAGGAAAAAATATATATACTAAAAGAAGGAATTTTCTTATGTCCATCTTCTCACTAAATATCCCTATGTCTCAGATCTATTCAACACTTCACTTAATCTAAAACAGAGGTGATATGCCTAAGATATACCAACTTCCTCGTTCATATCTATTTTCTCAATCATCTATATAATAGTACCCCATACTTAGTCATTTTCCTTACTCCCCATGCTATTTTACTTAGCGATTTTCCTCACTTTCCATAGTTTACTATTTCCACATTTAACCATTCCCATTTTCATATTCATATTTCCATTTCCATTTTCCATTTTCCTTTTTCCTTTTCCATTTCCTTTTTTTTTCCATTTTACTTTTCCATATTTCCATTTTCCTTCTTCCCTTTTCTATATTTCATATTTCATTTCCATTTCCTTACTTTCATGTAACTATATAACTTACCTCCCCAACACTTAGTCATTTTTCATGACTTACCATGTTTTACTCCTTTTTACACTAAGTATTACATTTCGGATGTGGAACAACCTTCCTCTTCATTTACCTTTTTCACCCTTCATGACATATTCATTTTACTGAGTTTTACACTTGGTTTTTACTGAGTCATATACTTAGTTTATTTTTTACTTTTGAATGTGGATGCGGGAGACCATAGCCTCATTTCCACCTTCCACTCCTATCCATACAAACCACATGAATTATCACTCACATGGATTATATTTTCTCATTACTTATCATACTTAGTCATTTTCTCCAAGTTTTATACCTACCTCATCTACTTCTGCATTCTCGTAACTCCCCTAATCTTCATTTAATTTTTTTAATATTATTTCATTCAAATACTATTTCCTATACTAAGTTTACTCCTGTTTATTTTGGGACACACCTCCCAATGCCATATGGTAGTGAAGACCTATTATATGTGCACATGTGGTAGTGAAGTGTACCTACCCCCAGGTAACACATGGATGGCCATAGATGAATGGATAGTGACTTGTCATGATGAATAGGTGATGATGTGGAAGTCAATATATACTTTGTAAATCTTAGGTAATAGATCTATTATAATAAGCAAAAAATAGAAATACTGAAGAAAATACCAACGAAACCAAAAAATGTAGAGAACCAAAAGACCAAAGATGATACCTTTATTTATAGAAAGCAATGTTTACTTTCCTCTTTGAGGGGGAAACCTAAAGTAGACTAGTGACCTATTATAATAATTCTCAATATGAATATTTCCCATGCCTTCTACTCCTGTTTATACTAAATGTATCTTCAAAGGAACAATCTAGAGGAATATATTTCTAGAAGTGGAAGCTTCTATTAAGTCTTCTTACATTAGACTTGTTCAGATTATTAATTAGGCCTTATATATTAATATCGTCCTTTATTAATTTAAAATATATTATTCTACCTATGTGAGGGGTTAGGGAGGTTGGGTCCCTAACATTCCCTCCCCCTTGAAAAAAAAGCCTTGTCCTCAAATCTTGAGATGAGGAAATTGCTACATAATAGTAGTTGGATCCCAGGTGGCATCCTTTGGTGGAGTATCCTTCCATTGAACTAAAAATTCCTTGATGTTGCACTAACAAAAATGATCATTGTGTTGGTACAATACTTTTCGTGGCTACAACCAAATGGGACCTTCTTCATACAACTGTGGTAGACTAGTCTGTGTCTGGAACTTATTGCCAATCACTTTATTTAGGTGTGAGAAATGAAAAATAGGATGTAGCTTAGAGTGACTACAAAAGGTTAACGAGTAGGAAACTCACCCAACTTGTTTGAGAATAGTGTAAGAACCATCAAATTTGGGGACAAATTTATGACAATGATGATATTTGAGTGAAGTTTTGTTGTATAGTTGTAGATAGAGAAACACATGGTCCCCTTCAGCAAGTTGACATTCAAAATGACCCTTATCTTCCTGTTGCTTCATGTTGTTCTGAGAAATGACCAAATTTTCTTTGAGAGTATGGAGAATGATTGTTTGGATCGGTTTCAGTCAACCACCTAAACCTTGGAGACACATGGCATGTATGGGATAACCGATGGAATCATTTTTCTATAGACTACTTCAAAGGGAATCATGCGAGTGGAAGTATGGTAAGAGGTGTTGTACGACCATTCAACTAGGGGTAATCATTGAACCCACTTATTTTGTTTGTCCAACACAAAACACGTCAAAGATGTTTCCAAACACTTGTTGACTGCTTCAGTTTGGCCATTGTTGGCCCTTGACCAAGTTTTGGGAGTTTCTTGGTCATGTTGACCTATTTTGGGACTTCGACAGCCTGTCAAAGGAGGAGCGCAAGACGAAGCGAAGATCATGAGATATCGACCCCCTTTATGGCCTCTTTTTGGGTTGTTGGGAATCTGTAATGGGAAAGGGATGTCGGCCCATGGGTTTACCCATGTTTAGACCTATTTTGTAATGTATAAATAGATACCTAGGTGATGTAGTAAAGGGCCGATAAGATAAGTGCCAAGTGCAAGTAATATTTGTATATGCTTCGTGCATGTTGTGTGAGACTTGCAAGGCTAAGTGCAAGTGACTGTAAGAGATTGAGTAGAATATTGTGTGTTGTAACCTAACTCGGGGAAGGAGGATCTAGCGAGGTGCGCATAGATCTCCTGTCTTATGCGGAGTGGGGTTTGTATGGCTCTGTGAATGTAGATGATTGATTGAAGATAATAAAGAAGAAGAGTTAGTGGACATAGCCCCGGGAGAGGGGTGAACCACATAATCACTGTGTTATCTTGCTCGACGCTTGCCTAAATGTGTTTGTGTCTTATTTTCTAACTGCTCTGAGATGATTAGATTAGATCTTCTTATGCTCAGTGATAATGATGTATGGAATGTTAGATCTAATATACATGAATATGCTCAGTGCTTGATCAATTACGTTTGACCTATTTTACTTATGCTAATTGCTCATATATGGTAGATTACTGTGAGTACTGTGAGGCTCTATTTTATCAGCAAAGTAGATAATGATTGCATGTTAAATAACTAACAGTGCTAAGTTCTTTACTAAGTTGTATAATCACAGATATGTGTCCCAACTAAGGTTGAAAACACTTGAGTTCTGCAACCACCCCTGCCTCTACCTCAGGTGAGACTTCATCTGCTTCGTAGGTGTTGCCGAAAGGGTCGGTAGTTAGGGTTTTGTTGGTGTGCTCTTGTAGCATGGAATCCTTGGTCTTCCCCTGTGCCAACAAATGGTTTCATTGCCGGGACCTAAAACTGTGATTACTGGGAACTGAGAAAGAGGAAGCTCTGTGCAAAGATTCATCCTAAAAATGTAAAATCTTTGTGCGTAGATCTATGCCCTAGTGCGCAGTATTCTACTTGATCTATAAAGCTTTGTGCTAAATAAAGAAGGTCGTATCTATAGAAAAGAATCAGGATTTGAAATCTTTGTGCTCCAAGAAAGGTAAAAGTGAGAAGTTCTGATTGAAAGAGGTAAGATCTATAAGATTTGTGCTATGTAAAAGTAAGATAAGTGGAATTTTTTGTTTCTAGAGTATGGATCTAGGTATATCTGATAGGTTTTTTCCTAGTTTTAAATCTAGGGTGTTAATAGATTAAAGAAGGTTTGATATGAATAGATTTGATAAGAATAATTAAAGATATGTTATACCTATGCATAGAAATAATGTTTGGACTAACAAATGGATGCAAGATCCTAGAAAGAATTTGTTGCAGGTTAGCTACCATGATCCTAGTGTGCAGTATAGAAGAGGTTGGGGATCATTGAAAAGAAAGAGAGGATTAACCCTCTGTTACAGTTGCGGGAGGTTGGGACATCTTGCTAAGGAATTCCCTGGTGGAAGACTTAGTTGTCTTTTTTGTAAGGCTATGGACCATGAAGTGTTGGATTTCCCTAGAATGATTGCTAAGCTTGAAGGAATAAACTTGAGTCAAGAGAACCCTAAGGGAGATCTAGAAAAGGCAGAACCCCGACAAGAATCAGAGAAAGTATGGATACGGATAAAAGAAACCCTGAATGACCACCGACATGTCATCTTATCAGATATATTCAAAGAGAAGGAATGCATTAAAGAAAGAATAGGGGACTTTGACATTGACTGTGTTCTGGATGAGGAAACACAGATGGATACTATGCTAGAGAGAACCTAGGAAGCTATAGGAAGGTCTGCTATGATCCCTTCACTAAGGGGAATAAGTTTATTTAGAGGAAAGCTAGTAAACCTATGTGGAAGGCTCGCTCAGATACCTATGACTGTCAATGGAACTTTGACAAAACAAGACTTTGAGATCATTAAATTTATTGAAGATAGCACCATGTTTACCATGCTAATAGGAAAACCTTCGATTGATAGAGATCAATCCAGATGAAAGGAAGAAGAAGAAGTTTTGGAAACGAAGCTCACTGGAAAGAAGGCTAGAAAGTTAAGAAATAAAAGGGATAATACTGAAAGGTTACAGGAGGTTCTAGAGGAGACCTCACAGAAAGAAAAATTACAGAATTTGAGCTTCGTCGAGATATCAGAAAAACGACATATGGCACTTCCCCATGAAGAAGCAATATAGCCATTGGGACTGATATATCCATTCGACTTCCACTTCGAATGGACAAAAAAGCAATAAAGGTTCATCATCAGACCATTGGATCGTGCTATAACGGAAAGAACAGAGTTAATGAACCCTTCATATCCATTGCAAGCGATCCGTTACAGAAGTTGTCTATTTATCCTACCGTGCCATGCAATGAGAACACTTTTTCTAATTGAGAATTTGAGCTCGCAGCCTTGATTAAGATTTCCTAGTGATCACTACGCCTTTTCCTTCTATCCTATTGTAGTTCCCATGTTACTTTGAGAACCCGAGATATCCATCCTAAGAACGTATGT